>CM030025.1:13075000-13303409 GCA_017639485.1 Pluvialis apricaria
TCAAAAATTCCCACACAATTCAAGATATTCAAGCTGGTTATTTGGGTACTTCTATTTCCTCTGGCCTGTAGGAGGTGCAGAAATAGAGCTGAATTCTGGCCAAGTAATTGCACTATCGTGTAACTGATCCATTAAAAAGTGTTAAATCAGGGCACTGCTGTGCAGCCTTAACCAGCCCACAAAATGAAAGGTGTAAAAAAGCTGCACTGAGGAGTGGTTGCTGCATTTTTTCCCCCTCCAACATTAGGTTGTTCTTCTAATGTTCATATAGCAACCCAAGCATTAAAAAAAAAAACCAAAACAAAACAAAAGAAGAAAAAAAACAGTTTCTTCTATGTGTATGGTTAACTTCTGGTTAAAAAAATCTTCCCATCCTTTATCAGTTGCCAAATGTATCCCTATTAAAGATGCTTATATTAATTCTTTCAAACAATTGTCACTTCGGGAGACTAAACTATCTTCCAAGGAGATACCAACTCCAGTAGTATTTAAACAGTGAAAATATAATGTATTTTAAAAAGGGAATTGGGATTTTGATAAACACCTTCTACGTTTCCAGTCATGACCAAGTGATAGTCAATACTACGCTTTTTTAGGGGACTGGAGCATCTTTTTATGAGGAAAGGCTCAGGGACTTGGGGCTTTTTAGTCTAGAAAAAAGACGACTCAGGGGGGATCTTATCAATACTTATAAGTACTTAAGGGGAGGGCGCCAGGTAGACGAGAATAGCCTTTTTTCAGTTGTGCCCAGTGACAGGACTAGAGGTAACGGGCACAAACTGGAGCACAGGAAGTTCCATCTGAACACGAGGAGGAACTTCTTTACTCTGAGGGTGGCAGAGCACTGGCACAGGCTGCCCAGAGAGGTTGTGGAGTCTCCCTCACTGGAGACATTCAAAACCCGCCTGGACGCCGTCCTGTGCAATGCGCTGTAGGTGTCCCTGCTGTGGCAGGGGGTTGGACTGGGAAAGCTCCAGAGGGCCCTTCCAACCCTGACCATACTGTGATACTGTAAAGCTCAGTCACAGAACTGCTCTTTAGGGCCTGCTTGCCTCACTTGCTGATGTATGCTACAAGCTCTTCTGGCTATGAAGAAACATTCTGGGAGATGGGAGAGGAAGGCAGGAAAGATAAATTAAACTCTTCAGACAACAACCTGGTATCCCCCCTCCCCCTTTAAAAAAAATAATAAATTCTTTTTAGAGAAAAAAAATATGGCTAAGATTTTCTACTAGTTCTTCATTATTTATTCCACCAAAGGGGAAGGACAGCGGCGAAGAAAAACTAAGCTTCAAGTCCTGCTGAAGAGCAAGACAGAACCCAAATATATGCTTGTGCTTGCAAAGATCTGCATTGCAGCTGACACGTGTTGAAGAGATGTATGAAATCAAGATACCATGGTAGCCATTCTGCCATAGAAATCCTCCTCTCTCTGCTCAGGAAAAGAGTTTTGTGAAGGAGACTCCGGGGCAATTCTCTGCATTCCTTAAAAAACAAATTAGATTATGTTAGCAGAGTGGGGGGTAACACAACAACAACAACCAAAAATCCCCCAACCACCACAATATCACTTTTAAGGCAAAAGTTTTCACTAGTTATGAATTTTGTGCTAGAAAGAACCTGGTCTTTTAAAGAATGTGAACTGCAGTTGCTGTGATTTATTTTTTTTTCTCCTGCAGGGGTATTGTTTTTTCTAAACACAGGTCAGCACAGGCTAAGGGATGCAACCATCAGTATGGGGCAGTTCAGGGTTCTTCACATCTCTAACCCAGCTCTGCCAAACTTGTGTATGCCTGCCTGCACATGTGTCAGGTTCTGCTGTCACAGAATTAAGACTTATCAGGGTCCTAGAAGCTGCTGTCCAGAGGCAGAAATCCCTGAAGCTCCAATCACAGACCTTGCAAACAGAACGGCCAATCCCAGTGAGCTCGGTGATTACCTGTTAGGGTCTAAATCATAATCTGCTGAGTCTGACCTCTCTTTTAAACTAAGCCAAGTAAGCAGGATGAATACTGTAACTTTCCACAGATGTTTCTGTACTATTACATGGTGGTTTTATGTTTCATTACCCTTGACTTACTACTTTCTAAATATTAAGATATTTTGTGTTATTTCCCAAAATACTTCATTCCCCTTTTAAGGAAGGAAAGCTGTTTACTAAGATCCCAGACCTGTTTCCAGGTTTGTCTGCTCTTCTGACCGTGGTTCAACTTCTTGTGGTGGCCCTCCTGGTGGTAGCGCTGACCCTAAATATAGCGGTGATGGTTCAGTTCCATATGGATTTGAAAATCCTGGAGGTGCAAAGCCGGGTGCTGGACCAATAGGCTGAGAAGCCACTGAATAGAAAGGGACGCTGCGGACAGCTTCCTGGTCACCAGGAGGAATCATAGCAGCTGACCCATCAAGGACAGCCTGAGGTACTGCAGCACACAAAAAAAACCAACAAACCAAGTTAAGAGTTATAACTAAACAGAAATTCCAGTGCGTGAACCTTTTATCCTATGAATAAAATGATACAAAGCAGAAGTGAAATCTCACTGTTTCTACCACCTTCTTAAGTGGTTTCTTACACCAGAAACCTGAAACATTTATTTTCTCTCTGTTGTGAAGAAGGATACGAAACACCAACCTGAAGGCATCAGCTGCACACTTTGCATCTGTTGAGCCATATTGGGTAATAAGGATGCTAACAATGCATTTTCAGCACCTGGACCCACATCACGGCCAACTCCCGCTCCATCACATTGACTAGCATGGTCTAATTCAGAGCTTGGTGTACTGCACGGATATGGTGGTGGGGTGGATCTGTCTGTGTTATAAGATATTGCACCCTCCTGCACAAAAAAAAGCAAGAACTTATTAACTGTAGTGGACATGAAGTTCATAACCAAGGGAACATACAGCAAAGGAGATCTTAAGAGTAAAAACAGCACACTTTTTTTTTTTTTAGTGTTTAGTCAAAACATGAGCTGTCAGACATTTGCAGGCCACATTCAATCAAAACATTTAACAGGGTGGTTTTTTTGTTTTGGTTTTGCTTTTTGGTTGGTTTTTTTTTGTTTGTTATTTGGTGTTTTTGTTGTGGGTTGTTTGTTTTTTTTTTTTTTAATGGAAGCTTAGTAAATTAGCTCAAGGTTCAAATTTCTAACAGATCTCTATAAATAAATGGCAATTATTTCCACTCTGTTACAATCTAGCTACACTAATTCACACACAACTTTTTTTCTGGCAAGCAGATCTTCTGCTTACAGCAAGAGTTACTGCAACCTAATGAGCCTTGCAATTCTCCTTGCATTACGGTACTAAGAAAAGCCTGATCTCGTATAATGTACACCACCCTTTAACTATTCTGTATTGATCTTAGGGTAAATCCATTTGGTTTAAATAATACCATTTGTACTTTACAACATGAATATATCATAAGGTCACTTCTTATGTTTCTGTAATTAGCAGTATAAACAAAACCATTTAAAAAAAATGGGATTTACAGTAATCCTTAAAAGAGAATACTTCACGTTGAAAAGTATATTCTGTACCTTGATCCGTCCATCCACATGTCGAAGCCTTACTAACCAAGTAGGCTCAATAAAAGATTCCTGTTCTGGTTTTTCTTTTATCTGTGGGTCAAACAGGCGTAGCTGTGATGACATCTAGAGAAAGGAATTGCAAAGTTTAAGTTAACCATCCAACAAAGACAACTTTAGCCCCAGCTTACCACCTACAATATGAAGCCACAAATACTTAATTCTTCCTTATGTTACCTGGATTAGCTGGCCAATAAGTACAGGTGAATAGTAATGTGGATCTTTAAGGACAGTTCTGGAAATCACTTCACAGTAATGGAAAGCCTGAGCAGCAAGTCCCATTTCAGCCAGTCGGCAAGCATAGATGAATTTGAAAACCTACAGAATGCAAGCAGGTGAAATAAACCAAGTGATCAGAACATTCTTAGAAGTATCGAATGAAAAGCAGCCTCTCATTTCAGTTGAAAGCTCAGCTATCCCATTATCACATCTATATTAGTCAGGAAAAAAAAGTTAGGGAAAAAGCATTCAATTCTCTTATCCAATGGAAGTTACCTATTTGTCTACAGCTAGTGTCAACAAATTCTGCTGGACTTTTCTTTTGGAATACAGTTACAGTAACAACAAAATTTATAATTCAGAAGTTCAGAATGCATAGATGAAAAATGCAAAAAGGAGATTTAAGTGACAACAGGAAAAAAGCTATCTTGCACTACGTTATCCATTAATATTTCATGTTACAATGGATAAAATATTTGCTATGCTGAATACAGCACACAAGAGATGAAAACCTCGCATAAAACTTGCCAAAATAAAAAACGGTGAAACAGCTCTTCACCTGGAAATTGGGCAAGCAGCCAGGCTGAGTTCCTAGTGACTGTGCGTATTCATAGGCTTCTGTTCTTTGAATAGCTTCATTGGTGGCAAACTTCAAAAATGGCAAGCTATTCAGGAATGGGAGAGGAAAAACATTATTTAACATTGAGATTACATAGGCTGACAATACAGACCTGTAAATCAGAAATAAAGTCAAAAACATAGCTCTGTTAGACAGAATATCAATGACTCCTACTCCTCAAACAAGGACAGGGCATCAAATAGTTGTCTCAAAACCAGCTGTGGCTAGTGATGATAAGAGGAGCAGTGCAATTCAGTCTCTCAAGCCATTAAGCTTTCATTTTTGCATCTAAAAAGTTGTGTTAAAAAAACAAAAAAGGAAAGCCAAACCTATGATTTGATCCAATTAGAACAAGCTTTGTTGTCTTCCTTGTGTAAACTCCAAAACCAACTTGGGCCATAAGGTAACAAAAATGAGCAGCATCCAGCAGGCCTTTAGAAGCTGTTGAGAAATAAGCGACAGAACTCTGGATATTTCCTCGCAGTGGCACATTGCAATTCAGTGTCCCACATTGTTTTGGCTTTGCATTCAAATGCCTTCACAATAGAGACACACCCATATAAAACTCTTCCACTTTACATTTTACACAGCAATTCTTTGTTTTCAAAAAAAATGAGCTGAGTAATTAAAGCTTTCAGAAAGCTTTTCCTTCGGTCATCACCCTGTTCATCCCCCAAGAGTTACCAAGAGTGTCTCCCATGGTAGCAATGGTCCTGGATTCCAAGTCCACATTATTGGTCAAGTTGGATAACACCATTGCTAGATGAGGCCTCCAGTCTCCCCATTTCTCATCTCCACAGCACTAAAATTAGAAGAATTACTTAGTCAAATCAGTGACATGAGCTCTGCATGGGTAAGTGTTTCAATCTAAAAAAGGACCAAAACAACTTATCTGACATTCTAGGCAAGATACATGGGAAGATTACTGTTGTGAACTACGCTGCTCACTGCAGTACCTCTTTAAGTCTCAAGCACAGCTCATACTTGAATCTTACCGTGGATGCAGCTGGCATCCTTCCAGACATGAGCTGGTAAACAGTCTGCAGAGGGTCATTAATTGGGAGACTGTTGGCAAACCTACAGAGACATTACACAGAAAAACAAAACACAAATACTGGGTAAGCAGTTAAAATATACTTGAACACTCAGTAGCAGTTAATCTAGCCTAGTTTAAGAGAAGGAAATGCTGTTTGAAAATACTACACTGAATAAGCAATTGACCAGTGGATAATGTTAAAAAGCAAAACATTACTAGTTAACTGGATCCGCTACTCTGACACGGGTCAGTCCAAGCTGGGAAAAACCCCAGGATTCTCCCCATGCCAGCTGACTAGACTCAGGACATGATTTCACAAGCTCAGGGAAGCTGAGAGAAAGTTTTCCTGTCTATAGACAAAGCACACATGAACACATCTGCTTCTTCCAGGCAAGGAGAATGAAGGGTACCACAGAGTTTCTTGGCTGTAACCAAGTTGACAGCTGGTTTTCGGCACACTGTTTTGAAAGCCTAACAACACTTTTCAAGCAAGCCCACAGATGACACTCTTCAAATACCCCTTAAATGGAACGAGTAGCACAGAAAAACTTCTCAGGTTTAAGTTTACAGCCAGAAGGCCCCAGAATAAAGAGCAACAGATGACAACTGAATATACAGGTAATATTAAAGCATAATTCTTGCATAAGCTACTAAGGATAACTCATGATTTTGATGTTAAGATTTCTGAGCACCAAGTCTTTACCTTATTAGCAGAATAGACAGTCACATTGTATGTACTAAGCAACAAGCAAAACAGTACCTGGTCATGACTCTCGCATGTGTTCTGCTGTCCATTTTGCTGGCAAGTAGCAGAGCATGTCCCCATAAACCATGCTTCATGGCAGACTCCAAAGCATCCTAATTAATACAGAAATTAGTTTTCTGGGGATAGCTTAACATACTACTCCGATACACAATGATTGTTTTATAGTAGTACTTTCTGTCTGAATGAAAAAATGATTGTTTAGATCAAATGCTAACACATGAATTTAATTTTGTTTTATATTATAAACTATAGGGCACAACATTTTTCCATATCAGTTCAGTACAGTGCCATGAAATATTATACGCACTGCAAGTTGCAAAAGTGATTTTAACTGCTGGGTAGGGCTTTAAGATTTGTGAAAAGTAAGTAAACAAAATAATAGTATAAGCATTCACCTTCTTGCGGCCATAAAGCAGCAACTCTCTGAATCTCTCTGTCTCTTTCTCAAGACTGTCAATGGCAGTTACAAGACTATCAGTGAGAAATGAGAGCTGGGCTTCACCAGATTCCTCTTCTACTTGTTCCAAAGCCTCATTAGTGAAATCAATCAAATTTGCCTCATTAGGGGACTTCCCAGGCAGCCACACTGTTTTATGATCTCGGAGCAAAAGCTCAGCCAGGTCTGTTCCCACAACAGTCTATATAAGTGGAGAAAAAAAAATATTGTTATTTCAACATTGCCATCATTTTATCTGTCACTTCAACAATGCATGAATATCAGCACCTCTGAGCACCTGAGGACAAGTGGCCAGTTTACCTGTTCTATGAATCTGTGAACTATTCCAAGATATGCCACTATACACATAGTAGTGTCTTTTACATAAATACCACTTTACGTATAAAATATTTTAGGATAGACAAAAACTCAAGCAGTGAGACATACCCCATTTTGCCTGCACAATAGCACAATAAAGTCCCAAAGCAGACTTGCAGATTCTTTGTCGATTAAATTTTCATTCTTAAAGCACTGTGTAGCTTTATTTTGGGCAAAATTAATCACATCCACTTTATGGGTGTCATCCCTGAAATAAAAAAAGAAATTTTTAGTGTAATAAATGTAAACGTTCAGATCATTATTGTGATTAGTACGAGGAATAAATTTAAAATTCATGTATTACTTAAAGCAGGTGAAAAGCCATAAATTGAGCCATTTTGAGTCAGTTTAAATCTCGTCATTTGAAGACAAGTAAGAGTTTGATGAAAAAATGAAATCTGAAAGCATGAAATTCATTTTTGAAATCCGTAAGAACTTACTTCGCAAGAGGACCAGGAAATGCTCTCATCTCTTCTTGCTCTGGAGAATGTTGTAACATAGTCTACAACACAAATATAAACCACAAGAAACTCTTATAACTATGAATTTTGCTTTTTAACAATAAAAACCCCAGACCCCAACATAGTCTATAGCGTAATTAAGCCTTCTGCTCTTAAACAAAACACATATGGTGATTGCAATCTGCACAAGGGTAACAAATGACAAAAATCTATTTCACATGGGAAGGCATTCTGTAGCAAAATAGAAAAATCTGCCTCACATTTCCTTAATAATTTTCCTGATGCTGTTCTAGTACTTGTGTACAATTCTACTTCCTTCTAGTGATATTTTACCAATGAATTCTACCCTCATAATGTAAGCCCATCCTTCCATAAATTTGATGTTACTAGAGTATTGCATTTCTTTGTAGAAGCACAAGAAGAATGAAAATATATCCATGATATTTAATCCCCAGTCCATCTAGATGACAGGCAGTTCTTAGCCCTGCAGAGAATGTATGAGGACGATGTGGTCTCTATGAAGAGCAATACATTAGAAACAAACCAACACAACTCCAGCACTTTTAGGACGTAAGGATTTTACCCAAACAAAAGTATAAGGAGCTGGATGATCCACTACATCATCTCTCAGAGGAAAAGAAATTTTAAAGTTACTGTTTTACTTACGATTACAGCCCAAACAGATAAATAGAAAGATACATGCTGACGTATCAAACAAACAAACAAACAGTCAGGAAGCTATCCAAGTTCTCTACTACCCTTCCAAAAGAAGGGCCTGTATTCCACCAACTCTCTTTTTTTCTTTTAAATTTTACCTCCATACTGTGTATTTCAACCAGAGCTGGCTGTCCTTCTGAAGGCAGGTTTGGCAGTACTTTTATTAAGAAGCCACCAGCACCAAACCTAGCACAGATATGAGGCACTGAAAACTTCTCAGGCGTTGAGGGTCTTAAAGGTGCTGAAAAGATAAAATAAGAACAAGTAACCTGTCTTGCAACTAAGTAAACTTGCTGATGTATTTATACAGTTCAGTAATCCTGCAGTACTAGTGGAAAACCCCTGCCATTTAATTTGGATAAACCTTATAAGCAACAATTAATCAGTTCCATTATAGTCCCAAAGATCTGAAGATTTGCAACAAGAACAAAACTAGACTGTAAAACTTTAAAATCCACTCATTTTTTCAATGCAGGGGCTTTGATTGTTTGTATCAGACACATTTCTGTGATCTCCGTATAAATATAGGACACATCTTTGAAGAGTTAATGCTACACTTCAACATACTCTGGAAAAGCTTTTCCAGAGAAACAGTGTTTCGTTCCACAGTGAAAGCGTAGGCAAAATTTATGGAAAAATCTGAAGTTTAACTTAAAGTTTAATCACTCCCCATGAGGCACATGCAGTGTAATTAAAAATCTATCTAAAAAGACATTTAGAAATGGGAGTATGTAGTATTTAATAGCAAACACTGTCTAGCTACTACTGTTCTGTGAAATATCCAGGTTTCAGTAAGCAAGTTATCCTTACACTGAAAAGGAAACAAGACTTTGTTCGCACGTACACACACTGTAAAACAGCATTTTTTTTTCCTGTTAACAGGCTCAATGAATACACAAAAGACATCTCATATCTACATCATCTCATCTACACATATCTACAAATACAAACAGAAGCGCAAACTACTACTGGTACACAACCTCACAAGCACAGTGCCTTCCCTCCTCCTTCCCCAGTGGTGCCAATACCTTGTTCTACAGCTGACCATCCAGTTTCAGTCGGGTAGCCATAATCTGTAAAAGGCTGTTGTCCATCAAAGTTAGCAGCATATCCGCCATATGGATAATCTGTGTGGAGCGACACTGCCTGCGCAGTAGTTTCATATGTATTAGCCGTTAGATCATGATTACTTCTATACAGCTGGCTCTAAATAGATCGTATTAGTAATTGTTAGCAGAGAGCATGAAGTTACACAAAGCAAGCAATTCTGCAAGCATGACTCAAGACAGTAAGCATTCCACCCTGGCTTCGATTCTTTACACTGTTCGTAAACTAGGCTTACTACCACCACTGCATTTGAGAAAGCTATCCTGCAAGACACCTGCAGCAAAAGGCTATAGAAGATAATAAATAAAGTTTAGTGTTCTCCCTCAGTGTTTTTAGTACCATTTGATCTGTTCGCATCCAAGTATGTTCAGTTCTCTCACAAGAGAATGTCTATGTGCTTGTAGGAAGAATAACATTATAAAATCAGTTATGAGTTCAAGTGTTGCTGTATCAGCAACTACGGATCAGAATCAGCGTTCACCTCGGTTGTAATACTTTGGCAGAGTCTCAGCTGATTAAACCTGATGAATGCCTAAATGAATCCAGGTGCCTAAAGATTAATGCCTAAGTGATCTCCAGTACTATTTCCAATATTCCTAAATTAACTGGAGTTCAGACTGAAAACCACCTAGACTTCCAAGAAACATGATGAACCAACACAGGAGACTACAGCTGAAATGACGCTTTCCATTTCAACTGGAACTGACACAGTCGAAAGACTCGACCTCAAACATTACCCAAATATTCTCTGCGTTTTTCAGGTATTTGTACTTATGGCGTAAGCAGATGAGTAGTCAGTTAGATTTGTGTTTTGCTTTTAAAGTCAAAATAACATCATACAAATATTTAGTTAGTCTTTTAACAGATCCCAAGTTCAGTAATAGCATTCATGCTTGTGATGAGAAAAAACGACCTAACACTGAAAGCCAGGCACATTATCAACTACCGCCAAGCACAGTAAGGGCAAAGTTCTCACAAACAGCAAATGGATTCAAGAGAGGAAATTTTCCATTTCTCTGTGTGTGTGGCAACTTGCACAGCTGAGTGCTGATTTTGGTTAAAGTTCTCTTGACAACTGTGATAAATATTAAATGCAAAACTATATTACAAAACAGCCTTAACTTACAGAATAAAAGTTTTCAAAATACATATTCCCCAAGCTAAACCCAGACATATTTCCAAATTTCTAATGTTTCACCCCCCCCGTAACATAGAGGAAGACCCAACTCAGCTGAAAGAATACTTGATGTGACCATTTGAAACTCACTTGTTGAGAGCGAGAGCTGAAACTACTCTGGTGACTGTGAACACTGCGGGAGCTACGAAGACTATGACCAGAATGTTCACTGTGGACACTGCGTCTATCAAATTCATCACCATAAGGATCTCTATGGGGTTCAGATTCATCATCAAAACTTCCAGTAAAACGAGGATCATATCTCCAGTTATCTTCATATCGGTCATGTCTGAAGAACAAAGAAACATGCAACCAAAAATGAACAGTCACCCATATTCCTGAGGGAAGTCACTTCACTGCATACCTGTCAAGAAGAAAACTGTACCTAACTTCAGACAGGCTTTTAGATTATTTCCTAGATTGAGGTTTTTATTTCAGTATACAAACTGACATTTCTTCACTAAGTTCATCCAGAATATTCAAGATCAAGATCAACATCACACTCAGAGTCCGTTACAGGAAAACACACAGAATGTTCACCCGATCTGAAAACAAGTCCTACTGCCTTAAATCCTTTTCTTAAGGGTGACGCGACAGCTCATGTTTTTCCTCAATGATCTATGTTGAAGCTACGTGCTGTAGGTGTCCCTGCTGTAGCAGGGAGGTTGGACTGAGATGATCTCCAGAGGTCCCTTCCAACCCTGACGATACTGTGATACAGAAAGGTCTAGCAACATGTATCTGTGAAATATGTGTAATACTGCTTTTCAATAGTCTGTTACAGGATGCATCTGCCTTCCTAGAGAATATTAAGTATTTTACTTACAAAGCTGCATGATACCCTGAAATTCTGATGCCTTATACAACTATCACAACAGTTCATAATTTTTGAAGGCTTTGGGGCAGATCTTCAGCAAATAAAGTAGTATTGCTGTTTGTGCACAAGCAAAGCCTCAGCCTTTGTCTTACCGCTCACTGCCATAACTTAATTTTCTGGCTATGGGAGGGCCTCAGCCCTGAAGAAACCAGTACCAGCCTTCACTCAGACATACACATTAGTCCTCTGATTGTCATCAGCACCTGGGCCCCGTGCTGGCCTACACCTGGAAATAGCATTGAGGGAACATGGATCAAACGGACAAACCTGTTGCCATATGGATATGCTTCCCTCTTCTGGTAAGGGTTGTGTTCAGCATCATACCAATACCTCTGATCATAACTTCTAGGATCTCTGTATCTGGGGTCGTATGCTGATGAGTAACGTTCCCAGCGACTGGGATCTTTGGAAAATAAAAAGAAACAGTGTAGGTATCGGAAGCCCTTGCCTATAACGTTTTTCTACTCCTTTCTCTTTAATTACATGCTGATTTGGTCCTGAAGCATATAGAAAAACTAAAGTAATTTACTTGAAGCTATATAAATATCTCTACTAATTTTTAGTTAACAAAAAACCCTAAACAAAAACACAACTAAAAGAATCACTGTCACACCTTTCAGAGAAACATGTTTATTATAGCTAGCTAGAAACTCTTGAAGGGACAGTGTTTGCTATCAGAGAGATAGATATTTTCTAACAACTTTAAAACTTGATCATAACATGATAATAACTCAATAAATATTAACAGAATCTTTGTGATCAGTCTTCAGAGTGTTGTGCTAAATGTCTCAGGATGTGGAGAGATGTTGCTTAAAATCCTCCTAGGCACTATACAAGCAATTGTCTTCAGAATTACCAATGCCAGTATGTCTCTGTGAGCGTTCAGATAATTATGGACAAAACCAAGTTCTAGCCATGAGTCAGCTTCTGTTTACACCCACCTAAAATTTACTTTAGAAGTCTGCCTGCAGGTTACATACCAAGGATACAGCCCAGTGAATGACAGGCTTGCAACACATTGAAGAAAACTATTCTGTAGACTTACAATAGTGTGCTTTCACAATGGAAAGGCAAATTGAAGGCTGGGAGAGAGGAAAAAATTTATTTTCTATATACTACTTCTACTGAATAAAAAACGTACAGGAAGGATAGCATGGTATTAAGAACTGAAGTAGGCCCAAAGATCAATTTTCAGCAAGTACAACTTTATTCTTGCTGGTTGGGGAAAGGATATCAGTTTTATTAACATGGAAAAATATAATAATTCTCCGATCTTGAAGTTCCTCTTCCCCACAAATCTTTGTTTAAACCTGCAATTTTCTATAGAAAAATTCAGAGTTCATTTTGACACCTTACCTCCATAATCATATGAGTTTGGGTAATAGCCTGGATAATAATCACTCCATCCACTTTTTGTATAATAATCTTCAGTATACTCTTGCCTGAAAGAAAGCGCACAGGCACAAATAGTTATTATTCCTCCTTCAATCTCTTCTAAAGTCAGCAGGAGATATGAAGAACTATATGCCACAAGGTAGAGTTTTATATTTAAAGTAATGCCCTTAGAGGAAATCAAGGAATCATAAAATTAAGACTTTACAAACCAATGCATCACTGAATTGTTGTGTCATAAAAAGCTGACAGCCCTTACTATACAGTAATTTAGTGACTTTTGAAAACTGCTTTGGTGATAAGTTTAATTACTTATAGACAATTTATCACAAAAACTAATGCTATAATTAGCATCCTTTGAGCTGTCCCAACAGAGAAGTCAGTAACTTCAGTAATGAAATAATTGCTCCCTCTGCTTTAACAGTGTTTTGTTATACATCTTATGGTGATGAAAAGAGGATTCCAGTCTGGAGAAGAGGTCATGAAAATGGGTCAGCACATGAACTAGCACTGTCATAGATAATTCTGATAATAGGTTTCAGCCTCCGGGGCTGCCATTTGGCATCTGCCACCAGCGTAAAACACAGTTAGAAAAGAAACAAAACTGAAACGCACTACACCTTTCTTTGGTACCTGGCCAAAGAACTCAATACTGTATCGGCTTGTTCAACATGGAGCTGATGCCAATCTACAACTGGCAAGCACACAGAATACTATCATTGTAGGGCTAGCACCACCATAATCCCAGTGCTTTATTTTCATTCTGCACTCAGTCTGTTTCTCAATCTCAGCTTTTCAGCAGATGCAGCAATGTTTCAAGTGTTAGCACATCCTTAGATTTAATACTTCAGTGAATAAATGAGATAGCATTGAGATGCAATTGTAACACAGCACATCACTACACAACTAGTTCCAGGCATCTTCTAGGTTATTACCCTTCTCAATAGGCTTGGATGGACAGTAGCATGTAGGAAAGGCTTGTATTTCATTAAAGCAAATAAATAGAGCGGTCTGAATAGAAGAAAATACTCATTTACAGACGCCGTGTTAAAATACTGATTGTCCAAACGAAGAGAACAAACAAGAGGAACCTAACTAAAACCAACACATCGAAGTAAAAGTCAGTGCAGATATATACAAAAGATAATTAGAATGCTTTTGATGGAAAAAGAAAGATGTGGCCATTACTTGAAAAATCACAAACTTTTATTATATGCCATTTTTAGGACACCATGCCTCAATTTCTGAAAAAAGCTAGAAGATGAACGTTAGATGAAAAATGTAGTGTGTCTACATATATGTACATTCACATATATGTGTGTACATATACATATACGTATGTTTACATCTACACATTTTTATATACACGTGTGTATAGACTCAAACACACATATGTATACACACACGCACAGGAGATAAAACATATTTAACGCTAATGTGGAATGATGGGAACTTTCATGCTCCTCTACAACTGATCATACAACTGATAGTGCAAACTCCAAAGTGGCCAAGCAAGTCAAGTGATGCTCCTCCCTGGAATGTGTGGGAAGTTTGCTAACACAGCATCTCCCTCTGCAGCAGAGGGGATTTGATCTTATCAGATCAGGTTTATCCGACCAATCAATCTTCTCAGTCTCCTTCAGAAAAATGTTACTCCCTTTCCCTCACCAAACATAGTTTACAAAGCTGCATCATCGATACTGGTACACTAAGGGTGAGTTTCAGACGCACTGTCGTACTGACTGCTACTCTTAGGCTCTGCTGCCCTGCAGTACCATACCACAGTCCACATCCGACTGCACTGTCACATCACACACCACTGACACAGTTACTCATAACAGGCTTTGATCTGCCCAATGCCACCTATAGGAATTGCAACCTCTTATAAAAAAATGTACATAAGAGTACACACCAGGAAGTGCTACTAGAGGTTATTATCTCATTACAAGATCTCACAGTGCACTTAACTTTTATCATCTTCTTAACTGAATCTATCACATGCAGTTACAGTCATTCTTTTGTACTCCTCAAGGCCAATATACACTTCCTATCACCTTCTGGAGGTGTTAAGCAAAATGTTGTATTTTTAATTTGAAGACCGCTCCATGAGCGAACTACCAACAACACATACTGCAAAGGGTTTAATCATTTCCAGACAGATAACTTTTGTTCTCTCTCTCGGAAACCTGCAAACCACCCACCAGATAATGCAACAGTAACCTTTTGTCATTAATTTGAAGTTCATACAAATCACTTATGCAATAATCATCAGAAAGCAGTAATCCCTAGAAGGTAATTTACTGCTTCTTGCTTGAGAAATACTAGAGATTTCGTTTCTGCTTTTTATTTAGTATTTACAAGTAGCATCTGAACACATTGTTTCCCTCTCTCAAATTTTTTATTTCATGTAATCAGACAGATCAAGGCTTTCAAGTTTTCCTAATTTGTGTGCTACCTGCATCAAAATCTGTAGTGAAGTCACTGGGCAAGACATGCCCACATCACACCTTTGCTACATGGACCACCATTTGGGAGTTTTGTGAGAAAGCTTATCCGCACAGTTGAAGTGATCATCAGACAAATTGACACAGAACCAGGATGTCTTCACTTCATTCACCATCTCTGTCTGAACATCTGAAACACTGTCTATCAGTAGGCCACACATACTGCGATGCTTGCCAGTCAAATCCCAGACCAACGTGCGAAAGTGCCATTTATTAACAGAACTGGGGGCCACTACTTAAGTGCTAGCCAGAAACTAAACTACTATTGATTAACAAACCCATGGCCTGCTCTTTCACAGCACATGTGAAAAAGAGCTAACCTCAGCACTGAGTCCACCGCCGTGATTTCCTGCCTAGCAGAAATGCCAACAACCACCCAGAGAACTGAATGAAAGGAGTAATAAAGCTTTAGCAAGAGAAGAGACTGCAGAATTGTATCCTTTTCATACATTGCATTTGATACCATCTGTTCCTATGGCAGCACACAATGAGTTTTTGAACTTCCTCAACAAGGCTTATCCTATAAAACTTCAACAGGCATCATTACACTCGTTGCTTCAGGGTACACCAGACCTTTACTCAATTTAGGAATCGCATACCTAGAAGGAGGCCTGTCAGAGCAGTGACTAGCTCTGGAACTAGGACGTTCAGGCTCAGAATACCGATAGCTCCCCGGTTCCATATAAGCAGTGCCGGTGCTATCATAGTGTCTGTACCGTGGGTCATACTGTCCGTAGCTATCCTCCTAGAAAAGAGATTGACATGTAAGGTAAGAGGCTTCCCACCTCCAAGAATAAACCTTTAAAACCAAACAAATCACCGCACACACTACAGCTGTGATACCTGAAGAGATACACATCAACAGACTATGGTATAGCTTTCAATACCTGTTGTGGCAAGCCATATTCAAGTCTATTAATATCCTAAACTTAAGAAAAAAACATTGCACCTGGACTAAAGGCACCTCAACCACTATGCTGGCCACTCTGCTCAGCTGTCAATAATTCAGGCAGCAGATGGGAACCAAATTTTGATACCTGGACAGCTAAAACAGTTATAACTGCCAACTTTTTCTAAAGAACCAAATAAACTGATATCAGCCGACATCTGTGCCAACTGGAATTGGTATTAGCAACTACTTTAAGATTTTGTCCTCAAACCAAGACATTGTAATGTAAGTTTTGTTACTGCTATCTGGATTTTCCCTACAATTAAATACTTAACATCAATGATATACTGAATGCTGACCATGACAACTGTTTAAACCCCTAATTCAAAGATGAAAATTACTAATACATTCTGAAGGGGGAGGACGGGAAAAAGAACAACTTACCATGTAATAAAGATGAGCTGCTGTCCTGGGGTCTGTAGGAGGATAAGGTGGCGGATATGGAGGCTGGTAAGCATCATAAGGATGTCTATAGTAGTAATAAGGGTTCTGGGGTGGACCAAAGGCATCCTGAGGAGTCTGAGGCAGAGATGGACGCTGCAGGTCTTGTTGCACACCTGGCATGACTGACTGACTGGTGGTGGTAGAAGGGGCTGTGGAAGCTGGAGCACCCAATGGCTGTCCAGACGCCGGCGGCTTATCAGGACTTGTCTGATCGTACCTTGTCAGCTGTGCTGAACTTGCCTCTTGAGGACCCACAGGTTGAGGATGGTTACTCAGCACCTGGTTCTCACACTGCTGTGATGCCTGCACAGCTTTAGTCCCTGCGGCAATCTGGTAGTTCGAAGGACCTGAGGACTGCCCAGATGATGTTGGTTGCTGCATTTGAGCTGCTTGCATTTGTGGTTGAGATGGCAATGCTCCCTGTACAGCTCTGTCTGAGAGAGCCTGTACATCTTTTGTCACCTGTTGATAGAAATGTTGTTTGTCATGCATCTCAGGACCCACCTGACCAGCACTACCAGCTGACTGTTGAGGATATACTGGACCACCAGAAAGTGACTGATTATGCACCTGTACAGAATTACTTGCACTGCTTTTCTCCAACATCCGTGACACTGTGAAGTCAAGCACTCCAGCAGCTTCTTCTTTGCTATTTGAATGATTTGCAGAATTATTAGCCTGTACTACACAATTAACAGGGGATACTAGTGCACTTGCACTTCCACTGGGGAGATTCGTGCCAGGAGAAACGGATGAATTAGACCCTGGCTTGCTAGCAAATTCAGGAACAAAACTCTCCATATTAACATTCTTTTGCCCTTCTGCAGCCAAATTAAGCGGAGTTTTCATAAGCAAGTTTGCAGGCTGATTAGAAGCAGTATCAGAGGAATTATCAGGGCTTTGTAATAAATTATGTTTTAACAGAACAGTATTTGGAAGTGCATTAACTAATAGAGATCCAACTTGCATCACAGGTAATGGCATGTTTTCCCCAGAAATGATCCCACCAGCATGTGAAGTTTGGGGACCCATTGCAGGCTTGTCCCCAACTCCCGAGTCCTTCATTGGCTGATTGTTTTCATTGCTGCTTAGCTGATTAGATAGAGAAATAGAAAAATTAATTGGCTGAGCCAAGTTATAGCTTTGATTAGGCTGAGCAATCAGGATAGGCTGATTTTGCAAAGACTCTGTAGGTGGAGAAGACAACAAACTTGCATAACCAGAACTTGCCTGAGACTGAAGAGCCTCCTCTTCTCCCATTTTGGGAGGATTCTCAAGATTTTCTGAAGATAAATTTTCATCTTGGGAAAGCTGCACAGCAATAGTCCCTGCTTTACTTGGCTGCTGATTAGACAGGCCTTCTTCTGGTGGCTGAATGACTTCTACAGTTTGTTTGGCAGGTACATACACTGCAGGAGCAGCAGGAGCTAGAAGAACGTTTCCCCCGAAATTAGGTAACTCATTGTGAGCCCACAGAGTTGTTGCTGGGCTATCACACTTCTTAACTGCTCCCTGAGCTCTTGTTGAGGACCTTCTCTCAGACACTGATTGTATGTTTTCCATAACAGGTCCAGAGTGCAACATATTTCCAGCTTCACCAGTGACTGCAAGAGGCAATGGGTGCACCTGAGGCATGAAAATAGTTTCCAGATTATCTGGTGGCTGTTCAAGATTGCCTGGAGACGCAGCTGGTACAGCTGCATTCTTCTTAATATTCCTTTGGTTTGAGTGGTTCTCTCTTAATTCAACCACCATCTTTGCTTGGTCAATCTCAGCAGGTTTTATACCAACTCCATGGGACCTCACAGGTTCGAAAGAACTATTTGCACTTGTCTGAAATACTCCTGTAGGCTTAGGAGGACTTGGAGTTGGAGGTTGGGATAGATTACTGTGGTAATTCTTCCCCAGATTTAGCTCACTTGAATCGCCTCCCAAAGGAGAGGAGTCAATCTGTTTAAAGAAGCTAGCAGAAGATTCTTCATCAGGCTTCCCACTTTCTTGTTGAATAAACGTACCGACTTGCTCTTGAGGTCTTGCTGAGCTAGAAGTGCTCCGATGGCTAATGTTGCTATAGTTCGAAGATACACTATCTGGTCGGACAGGATGAGGTAACGAATCAGGTGCCTCCAAATTTGGTCCTCCTTCAGCATGGCTCACAACAGCATTCTTTGGAAGCATCTGACCTGGAAAGGATCCATATCTGTACAGATCAGGACCAGCAGCAGGGGATGAAGCACTGACGTTCTGTGGTTCACTTGGCAGCACTTCTTGATTCTGAATGCACTCGAGGTTCTCAACATTTTCATACTGTGACCCACCATTCCCAGACGCATCACGTATACGTGCTTTGTCATCACTAACAAATATAGAGTGCTTAGCAGCCTGTGTCTCCTGCTGACTGACAATTTTAGAAAAGTACTGGACATCCGTTCCTTTTTGTACCATCTCATTGGCTGAACCTGTACCAATCTGTGCCTGAGAGAGAACATTAGTTGCAACCTGCTGAGGATGTACTGGCTGGTGATACAAGGATGCCGAATTTGGCTGACAAGCATCAAACTCCGTTTTCTCAACTATGTAATTTTTTTCAGATGAAAGTATTTCTTCATTTTCTGTCTCATCCCCTTTGAAAAACATGGAGAGAGTTCCTGAATCTCGATCTGTGGGAACAGGTCTATTTGATGTTTCAGACATACCTGGAGATTGGTTTTGGAGGTTATTTTCCTGAGCTGTGGGAATGACAAATCTGGAGTCTTGCAATGGTGGCTGTGGGTAAAACTGTTCCTGGTAAGGTTGATTTAACCAAGCATTAGTCATTTCTGTGTTCTGCCTAAACACATTTCCAGGCTGGATGCTGTTCACGTGATGACTGCTATTTGCAGAGCCATTTTTCCCATTCTTTTCACAAGCAACGGATAAAGGCGCTTGCATGATATTTTGTGGAATACCTTGGTGTACAGGACCCTGCTGTGGGGGAGGATGAGAAGTGCTAACAGAAGACTGAGAAGCATTATGAACGTCAATCTGAGAAGATGGCTCAGGATAGGGCACAAAATTTCGAACTGGAGACTGCAGGTTACCTTGAACAGGCCTCCACTGAGACATAGGCTGTTGAGGAGGTGGAGGGAAAAGTGCTGTTGCAGTGGGTCCTGAAGTAACATCATTTCGATCTCTACCAACATCTTGTCTGCCTCCAGGTTTGTTTGATGTGGACACCGTTCCAGGGTGCATACTGAAAGAATTTTCAACTGCTGCTCCTGTATTATAATGCAACGGTACTGCAGGCCCACGGAGTCCAAGATCTGCATTTGGATGCACTTCTGTATTACTATTTATAACATATCCTGTGGACGGTGAAGGAATCGGAATATTAGAAAATGTACTGGTATTTATTCCTGGTTGAGATACAGGAGCTGATAAAGACATATGTGGTCCATGAGGATTGTCCCCTGCATGTGACGGTGAAGTATGCATAACGGCTGGCTGCGGAAACACTGCTGGGGAAGAACTTTGCGTAACCAATGCATTGCCCTTGAATGGATTATCTAAAGGGGAACCCTGTGGAGTTTGTCTGCCAAATGCAAAAGGGTCTGTCACAGGCTGCACTGGGGCAACTGTTGCATTTGCTCGTTTACTGAGCGAGCTGTTTCTCCAGTACATGTTCCGAGCAACGCCTGCAGGAGGTGGAGCTGCCGCTCCTGCTGCAACAGTCTGTGGAGGCTGCTGCATGATGGCCTTCTAGCAGGGTTAAATGCTAGATGACAAACTAGTAGTGGATGCTGTAGACAGATTCCTTCTTCCACCCTGTTTGAGCAAAAAAAGATGACAAGTCAGTTTCCTTTCTCACAATACATGCTGCACTTAAGCATTTTTTATTTTAGAACAAAAAATTACTCGAATAACTTGAAGTTGAAAATGTCTCTCTATTCTCCAGAAAGCATAAGAAATTACATGTAACATTGCATTTCTAAATCCAAGTCCGGTATTAAAGAAGTTTAATTCCGTGTGGGAACAATGCACACTATTTAACAACTGTATTAACAAATAGCTTCAAATAAGAGTAATTAAACACATTTCAGTCCTGTACAAATGTTAAAATCCCAGACTGTTAAAGTACCAATGGTATTACAGGGTTACATTTCCCCAAATTTGTTCCAAGCAGAAGCATGCATCATAGACAAGACAGCATCAGTCAGCCTACAAGAGAACCTGCAAACACTATGGTAAGCTCAATTCAATTACAAAAAGTCGAGAAATTATTATTTAACTCTAATTCGGTTAGAGACGATCTTCAGCTCTGTTGCACTGTTGCTCAGCGTGAATGGACCTTTTTACAGGTAAGATGAGAAGCAAGCATCTCAAGAAAGAATTCATCAGATGTTATTCCCCTCAACAGAACACAGTGCATTTTTGTTTTAATAAAGACAACATTTTGTAGGAGAGTATTATTTATTTTGAGAAAAGCAACTGGGTTTTCATCACAAATATTCTCTCTTCTAGATGAATGCTGCATAATAGTAAAACTGTATGTAAGAACATAAAAGACAATCAACTCCATCCACCTATTAATTAATCGATGTTCTCGCTTCAACACTCGTGGGACTTTGGCACAGTATCAGAGTTACAACTGTGTTTCAGGGTGGAAAGGACAGGCACAGAAGTATTCCAACATTGCCAGCAAGAGCTCCAAACAATATCAGTTAGGAATTTGGTACATAGTTCAGTAAATTAATCAGGAACATGTATTTTTCAATTTTATCACTCCTTAACAATCCGGGGAGGAGGGAAGCTGACAAAGCTAGAGTTCTTTTTCAGTAGTTGTCTAGTTCAGTTCAGTGAAGCTTTAGCAACATGTGATAGTCTTGTTTTCTAATAGTACACAACAAATACGGTTTATATCATGTAGAGAAAAGTACCCACAGCAATTGTTTCATACCAGAAGCACTTCTGTTTACAGAAGAGAGACAAAAGCTGTGTGATTTTCAGTTTGTTCTTTTTTTAAGATTCAGCATCTTCTCAGTAAGAGTAATAAAATGGGTAACCAGAAAAGTCCGATGGTTGTAATCAAGCTAAAACTCTAACGGCTATAGAGAAGTTCAAATGCAAACCACTTCTGCTTAACAAAAATTTATACTGAGTGAACACTGCATAACTACATGTATTTCATAAAGATTTATAAACAAAAAAAATTGAATAAAAAGCATACTGACCAGTACCACAGCATGATCTATACAGACTTTATCAGACTGCAGTACAACTTACCCTAGGGAAAAATCTCTTTTACTAATCACTGCAGAACCCAATAGTCCTACGTATAATCCAGGTCCCTCCTTCAGAGAGACTGAGTACTAGGCCAGAGAGACAGTGTCTCTCAGTTTCTCCCCCATGTTCATATATTTCCTAGACATATCTTAAGCTAAGACTTTGTAAATTTGTTAAAATTTGTATTTTGTTAAAACAGAAGATCAGAAACTGACTTCAACAGAAAAGCATTAAACAGAAAGCTTCCTTAGTGTCATGCATCACTTGAACTTGTCTTCAATATTCTTTTTAAAAACACAGCTGCCTGTTGAATTCCTACCAAGAAATACTGGCAAAAAGGTTTTAGTGCTTTGCAGTCTGTTCTAATACAATACGGAGGTGAAGGTTTTCCAGCTGGCCATGCTTACTGCCAACCATGTTACCAGGAAACCCTGCCTTAACACCCACCTCGGTTTCCACATGCTTAAGAAACCCCAGGCTGTTCTGGACATCCCCATTTATTATTTCACCATGTTCTTTACTGTATTAACCTAACTGCAAAACCTCCTTCCTGCCCTCCAAATAAACTAGTGGTTTTATACAACATACTGTGAAGTGGGGAGGAAAAAAAGGTAATTAAAACACATGCCAAGCCAGTTACCTCTTGGAAAGCACTAACTTAACTGAACAAAATGTTGATAGCTACCTAACAGTTCTGTTCTCAAGAGAAAAGTTGTTTCTGAAATACAGTTGAGCACAAAATCCAACTGTTTTTACAACTCAAATACCCACTTCCAAATTTCTAATGTGGACTTCATTCCTTACAGTGTCTTATCAGATGTACACAAAGGAAAAAATCCTAATACTTTACCACATTTTTGTAACAACCAGTAGTAGTAATTAACTAATTAGAATAAGCGTGGAGTTCTACTTAAAGTGCTGGCTTGCCATTCCTATAACAAGATCTCTAATGCAACATTACAGAAGTTCAATACGAAGGTATCAGATTCCTTACAGAAGGAAAGTTAATATTAACAGACTGCACACAGTAGTAAAAGCATGCAAGATTTGAAGAATTGAGTCCAAATAAAATGAACTTGCCCATGTCAGGTAATTTAAACAGAAGATATCAACTTGGCGATACTGATCCTCCCTGCCCCCAATCCAATATCAACAGAAAAGCTGGCATTAAGAAATTTATAAATGAGAAATAACTATGTAAGTTAATAGCAATCCATCTCTGCTTTATCTAGCTTGGAATTTCTTAACTTTCAGCAGGTTTATTAGTAGATAATGCAGAGCAGCCTGCTAAACATTAGTCACCAGAAATAACAATTGCAGAAGGTGTTTCCAAACATGCCAAGAAAACATTACCAAAGACGAAAAAAAAGATTAAAACTACTCTCTAGACAAGACCATCAATAAATTACACCTGACGAGCTCTATAGCCATGATTAGTTTTAAACTCCTCTGTGAAAATTTATCTGTGTAAAGAAATAATTTATTTGGGGGGGATATTAATTTAATCCTATCTCCAAGGGACATAAGCTAAATAAATTACTCTTAAACAAGAATAAGTACGCCCACAAAGCAGGTTACAGAGTACTAATATCAATTCTCATGTGTGCCCATATACACACACACACACGTTTACACACACATGTGCACATACCAAACAATAGGTAACATGTTCACATACACAGATTCCTAACAATTAAAACAAAGTAAATAAAAAACCCCCACTGCAATCCCAAAGACAACAATAGCTGGCAAATAAGACCTGCAGCTTTAAAATCAACATCTGGGACAGCAGTTTTTCAGATTTTTTTTCTATGCAGACAGCTGCACATCTGCACACATGTGGATGGCACTACATCTTCAGTACTGCTGATAGCTTCCTACTAGTTTTCTCAGAAATGGCAACTGTAGTTACAAATGTTATACAGCAAAAAGAGCTCTTTAGGAATCAAAAGCACAGAACTTAATATGATTCATAGAGAGCAGCGGCATAAAACATTCCCATTTGTTTTGTAAAGGAGACTGACTACCAGCTCATCACACCAGCAGGTCCTGAACACTTGCAGGCACCCGTACTACTGAGTCAGCACCAGTTGCTACTCCAGTAAAGCACAGACCTATGACACCTGACAACTACACAACCCCGAGACACGAGAAGTACTGCGTCTCGACACAGGAACTACACGATAACGAGCGTCAGGCGATACTTTTGACTTTTTGATCACTTTTTCTCTCCCCCCACCGCGTGAAATCTTACTCGGACCGCCTGCAGCGTGCGCTCCTGTCCCACCGCGGCACGAGAAGCGACCCCAGACAAGCCAAACCCCACAGGAAAGCCGCCTCGGCAGCACAGCCCCGCGGACTGCGGCACCCTTCCACCGCTTCGCCCCTCCTTCCGGCATCGCCGCCTGCCCCAACCGGGAGCAGGGACCGAGTCCCGGGACTGCCAGCGACCCTCCGCTTCCCTGCCCCAAGGCCCACCCGCACTGAGGCATGGCGGCGCCGGGCAGCTCCAGCCCCAGGGCCCGCACCTCAGGCCCTGCCGCCCCTCACGCAGACCTCCCAGCATCCCCCAGCCCTTCAGCTACCCCGGGCCCGGCGCCCCCCCCTTCCCTCAGCCACCCCTCGCGGTACCTGGCAGCCTCCCCTCGCCGACGGAGGCCCCTCAGCAGCGGGCGCCGCCCCCCCTCACGGCCGCAGCACCGACCCCCTCCGCCGCCATCTTGGAACATCCGGCTGGGAGTTCCGCCGCCGCCGTCGACGTGTCACGCCGCGCCGCGCGATGACGCCACCGCCGCGCGCGCTTGTTTGTGTTTCTCTCCCGCCGGCTCTCCTCCTCCCCACCCTTCCGCGTCCCTTTAAAGGGAAAAGGGGTAAGGCAGAAGTGTCGGAGGGTGAAAAAAAAAAAAAACCCAAACGTTAAGGGCGGAAGCGGCCTCAACAGCGCCGGTGTCGCAGCGCCACGGCGCAGGCGCAGTGCGGCTGCGGACTGTGGTGTCGCCGGTTCGAGTCCCGCCTGGGGCGGGTGCGGACTCGGGGGTCGGCGTTTCGGGTCCCGCCTGGGTCTTCATGCCTCCCCGGGTCGGCACGGCGCTGCCGGCTGTCCCCTCGGCTGCGGGCCCGCTGAGGGGGGCCTTCTTCCCGGAGGGGACCCGCGCTGCCAAGCCGCTGTCCGCCACGGGCCTCGCTCCTACCGGTCGGGGTTTGGCGGAGCGCGGCCCGCGGCGGGAGGCCGTTTTCCTTGGGCAGCCGCTGGGCGCGGCGTGGTGTGCCCCGGCCGAGCGTTCCCCGGGACTTCCGAGCCCTCGGGTTTCCCGGGGCGGGTGCAGTGGCGGAGGCGGCCGCCAGGGTGGGACAGAGGGCCACCGGCCCCGGCCCCGACCCGGCTTGGGCCCGTTTCTGTCAGGGGGGGAACTGAGGGCAGAGGGCCCGGCACCCCCCGGCCCGACCCCTCTGAGAGGTCCTCGTCCCGCAGGTCCGTGGGGGCTTAATTTGTGAAGGGATTTTAATCACGGGAAGGGATGTTAATGATGCGAAGGGACGTTAATCGTGCAGAAGGCTGGCCTGCAAGTGTCTGAAAGCTGCGGGGTAGCAGATTCTGGGGGTCAGGCCTGCTCCACACAGCTGTCCCTGGGATGCGCTAACTTACAGGCTTATAAAAGCACTTCTTCAAGGATACATATGTTCGGGTGATGGTTTTTTTTTTTTTCAGACAAGAGCATAGTGATACCAAGTCGAACAATATATGGTTCCCTCCCTAGAGCAATACAGCCAAATTTTGAGATGTTTTACAATCGGATAGGTCAACCAGTTGCTATGCTTGGGGAGATAAAAGGTCTTGAGACACAGTATCCTTGAGGGGTAAATAAGGAGGATATGCTGGAATGAGCTAGTTTTGTGTAGTTAGGTGTCGTGTAATTAAGCCAAAGGGCAAACAGAGCATGCGCAAAGGTGGAGTTCAATCAGCGGACACGGTGAGGAAGACTATTGACGACCACCAGAGGGTCCTGGAAGACCACCAATAGACATAAGTGCGCATGTGTGAAGGACACTTACATATATTAATGAGTTCTGGGAAATAGCATGAATATGTTAATAATTTCTCAGAAATCTAATGTATCTTTTGATTGCATATAACCTTTGTGGTTGAGCAAGTGGGTGCGCACACTAGGTGGAGTGATCTCCTTTGTGCCTGGTGCCGCAATAAAGAATGCCTGCTTTCTAAAACTCCAAACGGAGTCTTAGAGAGTTATCATTTTGCCGACTTACAGTTTCAGTTTTGGCGACCCAGATGGGACTCAGCTCTTGAGCCTCGATGGATCCTGGGATCGTGGAACCTCAGCCGGTACTGAGGGATTCTCGGAGAGGACCTCGATCCCCGGACTGAAGAGCCCCTGAGCAAAGACCACTGCTTTGTAAGTATTAAGGCATTCTTTTGGAAATTTTGGACACCTGCCAAGACATAGCAAAAGTGCCACGCGGTTGGGTTTAGGACCCAGGAAGGGGTTAGAGTCACTGTTTGGTTTGAGAAGGATTAGAATCCTGGCTTGAGGTAAATGCTGAATATAACCACGGTGTTATTGTTAGTGTTTGTTTGTAATAGTAGTTTGTTGTCTGTGTTTTTGTTGTTGTAAGAGAGACTCACCCACATGTGTTACTCCTTGTATTTAAAACAGGTGCTGGATTGTCTATGGGTGGGGGAATTTTACAGAAGTCACCTTTGGGTTGTATTCTTAGTCACTGGAAACCAATTGGTGGACCCCCTGGCGGGGCTGCAAAAAGGGAAAATTTAATTAAGTACTGTTATCAACAGTGGCCACTACATAAACTGGATGATGGAGAAAAGTGGCCAGTAAATGGTAGTTTAAATTATAATACTCTCTTACAATTAATGTTGTTTTTAAGGAGAGAAGGAAAATGGGATGAAGTATTTATGTATGAGGAAAATGTATGCTGATATGTTCTTTATCTTAAGGCAGCATCCTGAGTGGCAAAAGAAATGTGGAATTAATTTAGACCCAGATGATCCTTCGACATTGGCACAATAAAAGGATAAGCGAGAGAGAGATAAGGAGAAAATGTTGAAAAGGTGTTGTTTGTCACATAGTATTGGAAAGAGATGTTTGAAGTTAACCCAGAATGGGGAGGAAGAGAATGTAGAGATGTTAGTGGCTCCAAGATTGAGACAGGGGACTCAGAAACATGTGTCTGAGCCCTCTGGGGCAGAAGGATCAGATGATGAGTCCGAGAGGGGTATTGCAGGGACAGCTCCAGTGGCAGAGAGAACTCACAGTCAGCAGAGAACTGTGTTACGAGCCCCACTGAGACAAGCAGTTGGGAATGGTGGTCTGGTTGTAGTGAAGGTGCCTTTTTCGATCACAGACTTAAATAACTGGAAAATAGCTGCTGGTAGCTATAGGGATGATCCCGATCAGGTGGCCAGTGCTTTTGAAATGATGATTAGAACTCAGGATCCAGATTGGAAAGACATTGAATCTATCTTGCAAGTGTTGTTTGGTTGTGCAGAAAGAGAAATGATCCGCAAAACTGCAGGAACTCAAGTCGAGGCTCAGGTAGTGGCAGGGGCATTGCAGGGGCGGTTAGAACATCACTTTCCTTTGGTGGATCCTGGCTGGGAACCTAATGATGATGGAGATAGATTGTTGTTGACTCAATACCAAAAGTGGGTTTTGTTTTGTATAAGAAATGCTATACCAAAAGCAACAAATTGGTCAAAATTATATGAAATTAAGCAAGATAGAAAGGAATCTCCAACTGATTTCCTGAATAAATTAAGGGAGGCTGCCCGGAAATATACAACCCTTGATCCCAAGTCAGAAAAAGGGAAAAACCAGTTAGCGACTGTTTACCAGGCAGTCCGCTGATGATATTCAGAGAAAGTTGCAAAAGCTGCAGGGAGCCGATGCCAGAGACTTGGGAAAATTGTTGGATATGGCTTGGGTGACCTATAGGAATAGGGATCAGCAGAAGGAAAAAGGGAACGCTAGGGTGATCATTGTGTTAGAAGGGGCCTATAGTCACCGCAGGGGAGCTAGAGGTGGATTTAGAGGATGTTATCAAAGAAGAGGGCGCGACAGAGGATTCCCAAAATCCCTAGTAGGAGAAACTCAGTGTGCTTATTGCAAGAAAGAGGGGCACTGGAAACAAGAATGCCCGTCCTTACAGAGACTTGGGGAGCCAGAAGCTCCCATGCTAGTCATAGAGGCTAGGGACTGAAGGGGACCAGAGGAATCTCCCCCAGCAGAGCCTCTGGTTAAAATTCAGCTGGGGGAAGATGAAACAGAGATAGTATGTTTAGTTGACACTGGGGCAACCTATTCAGTTTTAAATACAAAGAAACATGAGCTAGCATATAACACTGTACAAATCATTGGTGTGACAGGAAAGCCAGAGACATGGCCCTTCTTTACACCTTTGAAATGTAAAATTGGAAAACAGTGGGTAATTCATCAGTTTTTGTATCTACCGGGTGCACCAAAACCTCTAATAGGCCGAGATTTATTAGGAAAATTAGAAGCTGAGATAAAGTTCAAAGGTAGAGAAGTAGAAGTGATAATGCCCAAGTCTAAATTTGTCCAAGCTTCGATATTGTTGTTGCAGGAAATTGAGCAGGTGGAAAAGAAAATCCCGGCTGAAGTTGAAAATGCAGTGATTCCCGTTGCCTGGGTAGGAGAGGTACCAGAGAAATCAAAGAGAGTTGAACCTGTAAGGACAGACCTTAAGCCAGGATCGGCACCGGTAAGATTGAAACAATATCCCTTAAAGTTGTAAGCCAGAACTGGATTAGTACCTGTTATACAGAAATTTTTAAAGTATGGGGTGTTGAAAGAATGCAAGTCTAAGTATAATACTCCATTTCTACGTGTTAAGAAAGCCAATGGGAAATCTTGTAGGTTAGTTCAGGATTTGAGACAAGTGAATCAAATTGTCTGGGATATCTACCCTGTGGTGGCAAATCCATACACATTGCTGACTGCTCTTACCAAAGAACGGGGGTGGTTTACAGTCCTAGATTTAAAAGATGCCTTTTTCTGCATCCCGCTTGCTTCTGAAAGTCATGAGTTATTTGCCTTTGAGTGGGAAAATCCTGAAATGGGAAGGAAGCCCCAATATACTTGGACAGTATTACCGCAATGATTTAAAACAGTCCAACAATTTTCAGAGACCAGTTAGTGAAATAATTAGAACTGTGGAGACAAGACAAAAAAATGGGATAATGCTACACCATGTCGATGATATACTGTTAGCTGGAAACTCCCAGGTGGAATGCCTGGAACTGACAATTAGTGTATTAAATTTCCTTGGACTCAGTGGTTATCGATTGTCGAAGGAAAAGGCTCAAATTGCACAAGAAACTGTAACATATTTGGGCTTTGAAATTCTGAGGGGACAGAGACAGTTAAGTAATGAGAGGAAAGAAGGAAAGTGAGCGTCAGGATGTGCAGTTACCACTGTCAACACGGTAGTAGAAACACAAGCATTGCCCACTAAAACATTGGCCCAAAAGGCTGAGTGATTGCTCTTACTCGAGCTTTGCAGTTAAGTGAAGACAAACGTGTAAACATTTGGACTGATTTCAGATATGCTTTCAGAGTAGTGCGTGTGCATGGAGCCATTTGGAAAGAAAGAGGATTGCTGTCTGCACAAGGGACGGAGATAAAGAATAAAGAAGAAATTTTGAGTTTACTTGAGAGTATAAAAGTCCCTATTGCTGTGGCTATTATGCATTGTAAAGCCCATCAATCAGGACAAACCACTCAAGAAAGAGGAAATAAGTTGGCTGATCTGACTGCAAAGCGAACTGCAGAAAAAGGCTCAGAGAAGGAGGTACTGGCTGTAATACCACAAGAGAATCTCTCTCCAGAAAAACACCATTTATGATAAGTATGATTTAAAGTTAATTGAGACCTTAGAGACGGAAAAACAGGAAGACAGATGGGCAGTTGCACCTTCAGGCTTAATGGTAGTACCCTATTCTCTTACGAATAGTCTGGTGAGGGAAGAACACAGCACTGTGCACTGGGGAACAGAGAATTTGTTAAAGCATTTGCAAAAGTCAGTTATTAGCAGGAACATGGTAGAAACCATTAGAACAATCGCAGAAAGGTGTGAAATATGTTGTAGGAACAATCACAGTATCACAGTATCGTCAGGGTTGGAAGGGACCTCTGGAGATCATCTAAGTCCAACCCCCTGCCACAGCAGGGACACCTACAGCACATTGCACAGGACGGCATCCAGGCGGGTTTTGAATGTCTCCAGTGTGGGAGACTCCACAACCTCTCTGGGCAGCTGTGCCAGTGCTCCGCCACCCTCAGAGTAAAGAAGTTCCTCCTCATGTTAAGATGGAACTTCCTGTGCTCCAGTTTGTGCCCGTTACCTCTTGTCCTATCACTGGGCACAACTGAAAAAAGACTCTTCTCATCTCCCTGGCACCCTCCCCTTAAGTACTTATAAGTATTGATAAGATCCCCCCTGAGTCTTCTTTTTTCTAGGCTAAAAAGCCCCAAGTCCCTGAGCCTTTCTTCACAAGAAAGATGCTCCAATCCCCTAATCATCTTTGTAGCTCTTTGCTGGACCTTCTCCAGCAGTTCCCTGTCTCTCCTGAACCGGGGAGCCCAGAACTGCACACAGTGCTCCAGATGCGGCCTCACCAGGGCAGAGCAGAGGGGGAGGATGACCTCCCTCGCCCTGCTGGCCACACTCTGCTGGATGCACCCCAGGATGCCATTGGCCTTCTTGGCCACCAGGGCACATTGCTGGCTCATGGTCACCCTGTCGGCCCCCAGGACTCCCAGGTCCCTTTCCGCACAGCTGCTCTCCAGGAGGTCAGCCCCCAACCTGTACTGATGCATGGGGTTATTCCTCCCCAGATGCAGTACCCTACACTTGCCTTTATTGAACCTCATCAGGTTTTTTTCTGCCCGACTCTCCAGCCTGTCCAGGTCACGCTGTATGGCAGCACAGCCTTCCGGCGTGTCAGTCACCCCTCCCAGTTTTGTCTCATCAGCAAACTTGCTGATGGTGCACTCTACCCCTTCATCCAGGTCATTGATGAATATATTGAACAGGACTGGACCCAGTACTGACCCCTGAGGGACACCACTTGTTACTGGCCTCCAACTGGACTCTGCACCGCTAACCACAACCCTCTGAGCTCTATCGTTCAGCCACTGTTCAATCCACCCCACCGTCCATTCATCCAACCCACACTTCCTAAGCTTGCCTGCAAGGATGATGTGGGAGACTGTCGAAAGCCTTGCTGAAGTCCGGGTAGACAACATCCACTGCCCTCCCCTCATCCACCCATCCAGTCACGCCATCATAGAAGGCTCTCAGATTAGTCAGACGTGACTTCCCCTTGGTGAATCCATGTTGACTACTTCTGAGAACCTTCTTTTCCTCCAGATGCTTGGAGGTGACCCCCAGAACGAGCTGTTCCATCATCTTTCCAGGGGTGGAGGTGAGGCTGACTGGGCTGTAGTTTCCCGGGTCATCCTTCTTGCCCTTTTTGAAGACTGGAGTGACCTTGGCTTTCCTGCAGTCCTCAGGCACCTCCCCTGTTCTCCAGGACCTTTCAAAGATGATGGAGAGCGGCCCAGCAATGACTTCTGCCAGCTCCCTCAGCACTTGTGTGTGCATCCCATCAGGCCCCATGGACTTGTGGGTATCCAGCTTACTTAATTGTTCTCTAACTTGTTCCTCTTCAACCAAGGGAAAGTTTTCCTTTCTCCAGACTTTCTCTGTTACTTGCAAAGTCTGGGACTCCCGAGAGCTGGCCCGAGCAGTGAAGACAGAAGCAAAGAAGGCATTCAGCAACTCCGCCTTCTCTGCATCCTCCGTCACCACAGCACCCGTCTCGTTCAAGAGCGGGGCCACATTTTCCCTGGTTTTCCTTTTGCCTCCTGTATACTTAAAGAAACCCTTCCTATTGGTCTTTACATCCCTTGCCAGGTTCAATTCCAAAGCTGCCTTGGCTTTTCTCGTTTCTTCCCTGCATACCCTGACAGCGTTCTTATACTCATCCCAAGTCGTCAGCCCCCTTTTCCACATCCTGTAAACTCCCTTCTTCCACCTGAGTTTTTTCTGAAGATCCCTGCTCAGCCATTCAGGTCTCCTTCCCTTGCCTGATTTCTTGCTCTTCGGGATGCGCCTATCCTGAGCTTGGAGGAGGTGGTGCTTGAATCCGAAAACACTGAATAAAATTCAATTTGGAAAAACAGCTGAAGGACAAGCACCCGGAGAATATTGGCAAATAGGTTTTACTGAATTGCTAAGAAAAGGAGGGCTAAAATATTTGCTGGTCCTCATGGATACATATGCAGGCTGGCCTGAGGCCTTTCCATGTCGCACCAACAAAGCAAGAGATGTGGTAAAAGTATTGTTAAAAGAAACAATTCCAAGATTTGGGATACCTTTAGGAATGTCATCGGATGGAGATCCATGTTTTATAGCCAAGATAGTTACTGAAATAAGCAGATTGTTAAGTATTAGTTGGGATTTGCATACCCCTTATAGGCCCCAGTCTAGTGGTAAAGTAGAAAGAATGAATCATACCCTTAAAACTCAGTTGAGCAAGTTATGCCAAGAAACCTCAATTAATTGGACACAGGTTCTACCTTTAGCTTTGTTGAGAATTAGGGTCCAACCTGGAGGCAGGCAGCATCTTAGCCCGTACAAGATGATGTCCGGATGATCATACCAAACACCTGGATTACCTGGAGCCATGCAAATCCAAGGGGAAAGTGATATGAAAAGATACCTAATTGGTCTCAGGAGAGTTTTACAGGAATTGAATAAATATGTAGTTTTGAATAAATCTTTGAGTCTTGATTCCCCAGCACATCCATTCCAACCTGGAGACTGGATATACGTCAAATCCTGGACTTCCGAACCACTACAAGAGAAGTGGAAAGGACCATTTCAGGTTTTGTTAACTACTCATGCAGCAGTCAAGTTAGAAGGAAAAGGACCATGGATCCGCTGTTCTCGGATTAAGAAAGCGTCGAAACCATGGACCTCCAAAGAAACAGTTCCTTTAAAGCTTATACTAAAACAATAATAACTGTAGTGTGTGTATTAATTGTGAGTTTGGGAAGCATGGGACAAGGAGTGGAAATTTTCTGGAAAGAAAATGTTCATGTACTACTGGTAACGGGGATTGCTTCTGCAATTAATGCAAGCGATTGTTGGATTGGTTCTAAATTCCCAGGACGTGGTACTATGGCAAATAATACTGTAATAGGTCTTTGGATTCCTTTCAATACCATTTGGCACAATCTTTGGGATAGACCGGATGCCCATTTCAAGAATTACAATGTAAACCCCCAAGTTTGGGAGATTAGGACCCCAAATTACAAGAGGAAGTCAAATGTATCGCAGATTTTAAGTCAACTACTGTCGGGAACTTCTTGGTAGGAAATTATTCACAGTGTGATTGGTAAATGCAATTACAGTGGCAAAAAGGACAAGAACAATATCAAGGAAAATACTGGGAGGTATCTAAAGGTACGGGGTGGTATTGGTTGTGTGGAAATAAAGCTCCTAAGACCCTGCCCCCTTGGTGGTCAGGTTCTTGTACGTTAGGAATAATAGTTCCCGGGATTAAGGTAATGGCTGAGCTTAGAGGGATAGGATGGATAAGGACACCCATAGGGAAAAAGAAGAGGGAGGCACTTGATAATAACAAGCCTAATCCATTCTTAATTCGGCCTACAGCTTTTCATTCGTTTGCTCGGTGGTTTATCCCATGGCTGGGTGTTAGTGAGTTAGAGAAGGCCATAGCAAATACATCAGCGGTTATAGAAAAGGTTGGAAATGCCACTTTTGATGGAATAGAAACCTTACAAAGAGAAGTTACACAGGCATCACAAATAATTATGTAAAGTAGAATGGCTTTAGACATGATGTTGGCCTCTCATGGTGGAGTATGCGCAGTTGTCAACTCTGGCTGTTGTACATATATTGATGAAATAGGGTGAATAAATATAGATTTGGGGATTATAAACCAGCAAGTCAACATAGTTAAACAAATACAAGAGGATGATACATCTTCAGGGTTTGAAGCAATTTGGCACAAATTAACCTCATGGTTGCCTGACTGGTCCTGGTTAAAGAAGTTATTTTTGATGGTTCTTTTTGCTGTAGCAATATTTATGCTTTCCTGCCTAATGGTACAGTGTTGTAACTGTTGCTCCAGTTTCTGATGGAAGCGCAATAAATGGGTATAGTGAGGCTTGTAGCTTGAACGGCTACAATTCCTCAAAAGAAAAGAAGGGATTGATACCAAATTGAAGGACATATGGTTCCCTCCCTAGAATAATACAGCCAAATTTTGAGATGTTTTACAATCGGATAGGTCAACCAGTTGCTATGCTTGGGGAGATAAAAGGTCTTGAGACACAGTATCCTTGAGGGGTAGATAAGGAGGATATGCTGGAATGAGCTAGTTTTGTGTAGTTAGGTGTCGTGTAATTAAGCCAAAGGGCAAACAGAGCATGCGCAAAGGTGGAGTTCAATCAGCGGACACGGTGAGGAAGACTATTGACGACCACCAGAGGGTCCTGGAAGACCACCAATAGACATAAGTGCGCATGTGTGAAGGACACTTACATATATTAATGAGTTCTGGGAAATAGCATGAATATGTTAATAATTTCTCAGAAATCTAATGTATCTTTTGATTGCATATAACCTTTGTGGTTGAGCAAGTGGGTGCGCACACTAGGTGGAGTGATCTCCTTTGTGCCTGGTGCCGCAATAAAGAATGCCTGCTTTCTAAAACTCCAAACGGAGTCTTAGAGAGTTATCATTTTGCCGACTTAACAGTAACAGTAGCGTGATATCAAACAGTTATGTGTAAGTCTAAAGATTTTCCTCCGCTCTGCTCTGTGTTCCAGCTCTGCTTTGAGGGTCTATTTCACACTAACATGAAGCTTTCAAGAGGGAATCCCTGTTCAAATGTGAGGAGGAGGCGTCTCGGTTACCAGGGTTTATACCCAGGTGGTGGCTGCTGTGCGGATATTGTCACACTCTGCACCCAACAACAAGCCTTGCAGGGGAAAATACAAACCACCTAAACAAACATCTTAATCAAGGGTCATTACCAGCCCAATCTGCACACTTGATCATTAGAGCAGGGTAATGTCCTCAAAGCCCAGTCCAAGCAGGGGAAGCAGCACTTTGATGCTGGTGTGGGAACCAGAGGCAGCGCTGTGATTTTTCAAGTGCCTTTCATCTCCCTCTTTTGTAGGAACATTGTTATAACCCAGCTTGTCAAATACAATTTCCCTGCACAGGCGTGAATTGCAGATACAGCCCTGGTCCTCCCTTGGTATTTCCCCCAACAGGTGTGATCTGAAGAAATGTGCTTTTAGTTAGCCTGATTGGCTTTTTAAAAATACATATATATCCTGTAAATGCCATCAACAGCTTACATCTGGCTCTATAGCTATATATTTGCATTACATGTCTAACCCTCTTCATCTACACCTGTACACATACATACACAATGCAAACACTAATGACGGGATCTCAGCTTTGCTGTTCTCCTGAGAAGTATGTGATTAGAAAGAATTTTCACATTAAGACATTCAATCCCGTTTACCCTGAAGCTTTCTAACTGATTTGCTGGACTCAGCAAATGCAGCCAGTTCTGGACTTGAGAGCGACCCATTACAAATAAAAAGGCTCGCTGGCAGGACAAGGACAGCGTGCGTCATTCTCTCCTGCTTCATCAGCCTACTTGGGATACAACACAAATGATAATCACCTTTTCCCTCTAAGTCCTGGTAATTTTTTTCAGCCTTCAGGTTGCAGGCAACCATAAACACAGCCCTGGCCCAGGAGCTCGCTATTAAAAAGATCATTCTCTGAGTTTAGAAACAAAGAAAACAGCCAAAGGAGCGTTTCGCTTATGAGTATCGGTATTCTGTATCGGGTTAGCCAACTCGGACAAGCTGAGGTTTATTTATTTACTCATTTAGTTGTTGTGATTATTCAGACTAGCCCGCCACATTAACCCGTGTGTAATTCGCGAGAGGCTACACCTTAGATGAATTTGGCTCCTTTTGTACATTCTTCAGGGGGTGATTGGAGTTGTAGTAACAATTCAGCAATCAGGGTTCAAGCAGCTGTTAGCAACTTTCTGAGCAAACACCAATAGCCTGGAGGGAAAAGCAATACAGAGTAGCAATTTCTAAATGTCCCATCTAATTGAGCAGGAATAATAAAAACAAAGAAGAAAAAAACCAAGCCCTCCAGCATGTAAACAAATAGTTCAGATGCACAGATTCCTCATAGTGTCAACATACTTGCCATCGGAATAGCTCCGTGCTAATCTTGTTTCACGCAAACATTTCTGAACGCTTCCCTTGGCATGGGATGTAATTTTAGTGCTTCTCAGCCTTTTTAGAATGATAGAATAGTTAAGGTTGGAAGGGACCTTGAAGACCATCAAGTTTCCCCCCCCTGCCCTGGGCAGGGACACCTCCCACCAGCCCAGGGTGCTCCAAGCCCCGTCCAACCTGGCCTTGAACACCTCCAGGGATGGGGCAGCCACAGCTTCTCGGGGCAACATGGGCTCACCACCCTCACAGTGAAATGTTTATTCCTAATACCTAATCTAAATCTCCCCTCTTACAGTTTGAAGCCAACCCCCCCCATCCTATCACTACATGACCTTGGAAAAAGTCCTCCTCCAGCTCACCTGTAGGCCCCCTTTAGGTACTGAAAGGCTCCTGTAAGGTCTCCCCGGAGCCCTTATTTTTCACCTGAAATGCTAATACACCCGCGCTTGCCATGACCCGTTCATCCCTCAGCATCTTCTGCTTGAAATTCAGCTCCCAGCCAACACAAGGAAAAGATGAGCTTGTGGTTGGACACTGTGGGTTGGTTGGAGGGGACTGGGGGAAGGCAAATCCTTCTGGATAGAGAGTTGGTGCAAAAGCCCTAAGCGTGGAGGGAGGGTTTGAAACCAGCCATTTCTCGCATTTCTCATTTAACTTCGCCTCGATGCCATCTGGGGATCTGTGACCCCACGATCATCTCAAGTACTCACTCTGGAAAGCAGGAACAAGGGACTGGCAGCAGTTTGTGGATCACAAGGTGCCTTCAGGTATGCAAGAGTCATCATGGGCTAAACATTTTAAACTGCCTATCCTTACTCCTCTACTGCTTAGAAAACCTTTTCTGACTTCTAATTTGAATTACCTTGTGGCCAATGTATTAGTACGTATTCGCGTGCCAATGCACACCCTTCTGTTCTGCCTCTTTCCCTGGTATTCAGCCCCCTCTTTCCTCGTTCTGTCCCTCTGACCCATCCTCATGGAAAATTATGTGCTTTGCAGCCCCTTGCCTCTTAAACGTGTTCAGTTTCCTCTTGCAATGTCACCTTGTTTTGCACACCCACATAACCCCTTTTTGTTAATCCATTCCAGGCCAAATTCCTGCCTTGACTGTGAGAGACCAGAGCGTTGCACACCAGACCAGATAGGAGAGAGTCTTTCTAATGCCTCGCGTTGGCACGAGCATCTCCCAGTCTCACTGGGCAGCCCAGTGGCATGATGTGCTTCCAGCCAGCCATGGGCACGAGCGCTGGGATGTGTACGTGTGGGAGAAGCCTGGAAGGATGGGCTGCGTGGGAACATGGCTGGATGTTCCCTGACATGATTCATGGAGAGCACGTGTGAATCGCGGTGAAGGGAGACACACTTCATCTAGCGTAGCCCAGATGGGATGCAGCGAGACACAACGAGGGGGAAAAGCATGTCTCAGGAACCCCATCTCTGGGGTGTCCCTTGAGGTAACGAGAACCTCACTGGCGACCCACATTTCACAGGGGAATGAGCAATTTGTTCTCAGTTAAAATATACCTTTCCTTGGAGTTTGCAGGGAGTGCGCAGTGGCACATCGCCTCCCTGTCCTCTGACGGCACCGAGTTTCACTGCGGGGCACATCAAATGCCACTGCTGCAGCACCAGCTTCTGAGTGGTTGTACAGCAAGCATCTGGTGGCCCTGAATCTGTCTGGGGCTGGATACCAGGTACATGTACACACATGCCCGCTCCCTCCCCAGCTGTGGAGTGGAAAATACCAGCATTCCAGGAGTTACCAGGCTTCTCTCATTTGGGAGGAGGTCCATGTCTCAGCTATTTATATCCAGTTATTTGGGGACTTTGCAGCTGCATTTGGACTACAGAGTCCCTTTGGGGAAGAGAAAGAATTAAATTAAATTATCTTTAAAATCTTGAGTGCGGCAAGGACAGCAAAGGTTTCTGTGCGGGGTTTGTGCCCGGAGTGGCATTAGTGAGACTTTCCCTCAGGTGCTGCTGCCCTTTGGCGGTGTCGGCGGATGGCTTCCCAGTTCCTCGCTGTGCAAGCCACCACATCTGAGACCCTGGCCATATGCTCAGCGCTGTGTGTGAAGTAGGAAACACCATACATAACTCTCAACACCACTCGTAGAGGGCTCCGTTTCTATAGGCACTGTGTAATTGAAAGCACGTGGCTGTTTTTTTACCCTTGGCTGTCTCATCAGCGAGAGAATGCTCCTAAAAAAACCTGATCAGAAAGCAAAGTTTTAGAGTGACAGAATACAGCACTTTGAACATGTGTGAGTGCCGTTCTTTAAAACAACTTTTTGATGTTTCCCCTTTTAGATCCTGACCTACTGGCAGAGGCCTGAGGGGACATCAGAGCATCCACAAGGGCTACCTGGGCAGAGCCCATCCTGGCCAAGAGCCTCGCGGAGCCCCTCCTACCTTGCTCAAACCAGACGTCTCAAGGTGGTGAGAGTTTTGCACAAGAAGGTTGCTTCCGAGCTTTAACGCAGAGAACAAGACGTCGGGAAAGTGCTGGTAGCCTGTGCTGAGAGGCAGCCCTGCAGTACAGAACAACAGCAGGTCTCGAGCCCAGATTGCAGCCAATCCGTAATAAAAACACTAAGTTCCAGTTTTAGTAAAATCTAGATGCCCAGAAGCATCATTTATTGCAAATCAGTTAACCAAAAAAAATACATCATTTTTGCAAACTACAACTTTGCATGTAGATAACTTTATTACAGAAGATATCTTTTCTTAAACTACACTCTAGTTTATAAAACATAGGAAGATTCAACACCACGTGATGTTTTTATCACTCATATTAGGCATGTCACAATAACAATGGTCTGAAATGTTAACTAAGATGAGTGCTCAGCAAGGTGCTGTGCCTTGAGAAATATCCATTTTATTTGGTGTTCTAATAAAAAGGAATGAGGAAAAGGAGCCCTTTCCTTAGGTTTTCTTGATTAACTGCTTTCTATTTGCCTGTCCCATACACGTATCTAGTCTGAGGGTGTCTGCTTGCCTTTGCACCCGAGTGAGTGATATTCCAACACCTCTATAAGGTGATATATTTATGATATATTTAAGACTCGCTCATTTAGATTTTTGAAACAAAATCCACCTTTTCTTAAAAAAAAAAAACCAAAAAACCAAAACATATTTACAAACATTAAGTCTGCCACAGGCTTATACTATATTTTACATGATACACAGGAAGGGTGTACATCAATATAAAAAAAGATGCATCACTCCAGACTAACAAGAACAAAATGTTAACGTTTCGGAGCACAGACTCGGCTGTGCTGGCCTTCGCCCTCCTGTTCAGCCAGTCCAGCGTCCCACCAGACCCGGCAGCGCCTTCCGCTGAGCACCCAGCAATGGCGCTGCCGGAGGAGCTGGATACGGGCGAGCACTCGGTGGTGGCAGTGTTATAATGCTTTGTAATCTCGCTCAGGTTGTCTGCATTAATAGACACGCCTTCTGTAAAACAGGCAGGCCATCCTTAAAATAAGGATGTGGTTTACAAGTTTATAATTGGCATTTATTTCTTAAACCATTACTCAAATGCAAACACGAAAACAAACGAAAAAAAAAAGTAAAGACATTGAAAGTAAAATTAAGTCTCCTTTGTATAAACTCCCCGGTTATGGGTTTGGTATATACTCCTTATGGGCTTGCTCTCTTAAAAGTTTGGCAAATACACTTCTTTTTGGTGGGGGACAGTATTCATGTTTTGTAGGGTGGTTTTTTTGTTATCTTAAGAACCTATTCTTACAGGTCTATAATCCTGATTATTTTTTTTTTTTAGATCATAAAAATCATTTAAATATATATATTTTTATATATATAAAATCAAGAGAGAACAAAAATGTCTATTATCAAGGCAAATGTACAACTATATAATACTGAAATTTAAACAAAGATTCATGACTGGTACCATAAAATGTCCTCTCAGATATAATATCAAAGGAATCATTTTAAAGTACATTTCAAAAATCCGTCCATACTTAATTTTTCCCCCCACCCAGGAGTGGTATTTTTAGTCAATTTTTCCCTCCCCTTTTCTTTCTCGCCTCTCTTTCTGAGTTGAAAGAGAAAAAAATAAATTAATGGCATCTCAGAATCACAAATTGCTGCTTATAGCTTTACATAAACATTTCCTCTCAAATCAAACACAATGAACCCCCCCAAACAAAAGAGAATGTCCTATAAAAACCTAATTTTTTGATTTCTTGAAACACAACTGGTGTTCCCACATTGAGTTCTTAACAATAGAACATATAAATAAAAAGGCAGTGTTTTCATGTAAATTAAAAAGTACATAAATAAATACTAAAAAAAAAAGGAATTAATTTGTCTTTTTATTTTTTTATAAAAACATATTTAAAAAGGATCCTTTAATAAAAGCATCCAATGTTCTTTTAAAAAAAAATCTCCCTCGAGCTTCTAACTCTCACTGAGCACCAGCGTCTCTGAAACACCGTCTTTTACTTGAAGGCTTCGGGGATGTGTCCCAGCTGTGACTGCATACTGGTGGGAGGGCTGGAGATGCCCTCGGACCAGTCGGACACGTTGGAGTGAGGAGACGAGCTGGACCACTGGTCCGGTGACTCCGGAGACGGTGTTAGGAAAGGGTGGTCGGGCACCTGGAGCTGGTGGCTGGGGGTGTTGTCCAAAGGGGAGGAATAACTGTGCTGGGAAGGTGGAGTTAGGAACTGCGTGGTTGTCATGGGCTGGGCGAGGGAGGATGGCAGAGACGTGGGCAGCATCTGGGAATCCTGAGGCAGGATCGTGTGGACCGCCATGGTACTGCTGCTCACTGGCTGCATGTCGGGCTGGCTCAACTCGGTACCAAGGAAATTTTGGCCGATGTGGCCGCTCGCATTGGAGCCGGGGTTGTGATGCTGCTGCGGCGGCTGCTGCTGCTGCGGCTGCTGCTGGGGTTGCTGCGGCTGCTGCTGCGGCTGCATGTTTTGCTGCTGGAGCTGTTGCTGCTGCATCTGCTGGAGCTGCTGGCTCTGCATCAGGTGAGGCTGGGATGCCAGCCGGGTGTTGGGCATGGCCTGGTAGGTCATCATCTGCGACAAGCTTGTGGTTGGCAAGCCGTTGTGCAGGGAGGTCATCATGCCATGTTGAAGGTTTTGTGTCTGCTGATGTGCCCCTGGTTGCATGTTGCCTCTCATGGGGTTGTACTGATTCTGGACCATGCCGTTCTGCAGCCTGGTGAGCCAGTCACACTGCCCATTCAGACCAGCCGCTCCGCCGACAGAGAAATTCATTGAGGCATTGCTCATCACTGTGCTGGGGCTGGAGACAGGGAGGTGAGAGAGACGCGGCGGCACCGAATCAAAGGCCATCCTGCTGGAGTTTCCCATGGCCATATCCTGCTTCCCCGCCATGTTGAGGTGGTTGATGCTCATGTGGGCGTCAGGCATGCCCGGCAGATGATTCAGAGGCATGGAAGGGGACTGCTGAAATGGAGAGGTCATCAGTGGAGGAGAGGCGACATCTGACAGGTACCCATGGGGCGACTCCAGGGAGTCCACTGGAGACAACACACTGGAGTTGTCAAGCAGACATCCTTTTCCATCTTGTGATTTTTTCCTCCGGGCTTTGAGGTCTTTGGCATCCTTGCCGTTGCAGCTCAGGCCCTTGGTACTCGGCTTCCTGGCCTTCTTGCCCTGGACGGCAGGTTTGAGGTTGCCAATGTAGCTGTTGGGAGAGCAGAGCGGTGGGGACAGCGTGGGTGCCCCCAGCGGGCCGTTGTGCAGCGGTGGGCTCCGCACCAGGTTGTACTCGTCCAGCAGCCTCACGATGTCATGGTGCATGCGCTCCTGGGCGATGTCCCGCGGGAGCCGGTCCATGTGGTCCGTGATGTCGCGGTTGGCAAAATGGTCCAGCAGGACTTTGGCAGTTTCGTAGCTCCCTTCTCTGGCTGCGAGGAACAGTGGGGTCTCCTCCTGGAAACCCAGCAAAGATGGTTAGGTTTAAGTTCACAGATTCTCCTGGCTAACACTATCCTGAGCTCCATGCCCAACACCATGCAGCTGGGTGGCAGAGATGGTGATTGTCTCTCCTCTAGTGAGGATTTGCTGCTGCTTTTTCCTACCCTGCTGAACCATGTTCTTATACCGGTATCAAACCAGGAACCCTAGGAGTGACCCAGAACATACGAGGAAATGGCCACACGAACACTGTATCACACTGCTCACCAAGCACTGCATGGCCCCTCAACATCACCTGTAGGACCAAAGCCCACGATGCTTCTTTGAGCTAAATCCAACAGCTTCATTCACAGCAGAACAACCAAATCAGTCTCAGTGCCAGACAGTGTTGTATTTTAGGCAAAAATTACCCTTTAACAGACTCCCCTGATAGTTCTTTCCTTGCCTATGCCAGCTCAGGAGACCCCTACCTTATTGTTCTGCATATCCTTATTGGCACCATTCTTCAGGAGGACTACCGCGGCTTCAACATTATTCACAGCAGCTGCCCAGTGCAGTGCCGACTTGCCTGCAGAGGAAAACCACGAAATACAACACGCGTTAGTGAGGGGTAAGAGTAACAACAACCAGCCCTTTCCTTCCACCTCTGAGGGAGCCTGTTTTAGTTGCCTGCAGTACCTAGATCATCCACGGCATTGACGTCTGCGTGGCAGTTGATGAGATCATCCAGCATGCCCTCCACAGCCAAGCGAGCAGCCAGGATCAGAGGAGTGGTCCCGTCATGCATTCGGGCATCGAGATCGGTTGCCCTGTTCCTAATCAGGATCTGCCACAACGAGGGCCAAAGTGCAAGAAACACAAGCGTTAGGAGGGACAGACAGCAGACCCTCCAGGTACCCAGGTCTTGGTACCTGCAAACCCCTTTCCAGAGGCTGGTCCCTCCAGTCCCTCACCCCAGTCTGGGGGTGCAGACTGGAGGGCAGCTATGGGGTTGCTGCTTTCTTGTGCCCTGCCCTGAGACAACAGGGCCTTCAGTTTGCAAGACTTTCACCCCACACCTTGCCAGGGCAAGCTGGAGACCCTGCAATAAGCTCGGTTGCGTGACTGACTCGACATGTAGCACCAGCACTTTCCCCAGGAAACGCTGAGACTGGCAGCAAAAGGATGAATTACCTGGAAGACTCCTTGGGCATCGGCAGAGACGGCGGCGTGGAGGGGCGTCCTGCCCATGTTATCCTGGATGTTTGCATCGGCGCTGGCTTCCAGCAGGCGCTTGGCAGCATCCGAGCGGGAGTACCTGGCAGCCAGGTGAAGCGCTGTCTCGCCGGTGCGGTCAGTCTGGTTGTGTAAGCTGGCGCCTTGGTAAATGAAATCCGAAATGACGGCAGGAGCATCGTCTTCCTCTTCACTGTTGCCGGTCTCCAGCCCTCCTCCGCTGCACGAGGCGATCATGAGCGGGGTGAAGCCATCTAAAAAGCACAGGGGAACTCGGTAAAAAAAGGTTTTTTACCCTTCTGTAATGCAGGCGGCTCAGCAAGATGCTCTGTCTGCGATAGATGCTTATTCTCGTGGGTGCATCAAGACTGAGTTCCTGGCTGGTTCTAAACATCAAACATGAATATCCTTCCTCTGATATGGATCTGAAATTCCTTAGTGGTATCTCACCACTCACTGTTTTTCCTATTTCATCTGCTAGCTTGCACACTAACATGCAAAGTGCAATTTATAAGGAAGGTTGCTCAAAGCAAACTTGAGTACGGTACAGCTCAGCCTTAAATATTTTTATTATTTCAGAGGACAATTTCACAGATGTGGGGAAGACCAAATGTTTGTAATAATGTAAAAGCCTATTAACTGTTATTATAGTTAAAAACCTGAAAAGAAGATTGTGAAATGTGCAGTTTGGTGGGAGGAGAGGAATCTAGAAGTGGCAGGGATAAACTGGCTGATTTAATATGTACTTCTTCTGTATTTTCTCATTTCCACCTCAGTGATTAAACAAAAGAGGTCTCATGGAAAGCAAAATGTGACAGGGTCTATCTCTAAATCACACACAACAGCAACCATGCGACGCAGAATGGCTAGCAGCGACTCCGTGTTAGAAACGGAGACAGGTCAGGCTGTCTGGGACTGCTCATCTGCAAGGGGTAAGGGAGGATTTTAGATGAGCTGACGAGCAGCACAGAAGTGAAAGGAGTCCACCTTACCGGGACCTCTGACGTTGACATCCATACAGTCTGCATCGATTTCCCCCTGCGGCGGAGTAGGTGCCATGGAAGAGATGCGCAGGTCAGCGGCATCCAGGTGCTGCTGGGTCCACTGCCTGTGATCCGTCTGATCGTCCGTGTCAGGCAGCATTGCCTGCTCCTCGAACTGAGGAACGACAGCGGGAAATGAGCACCGAGCAAAGCGCACAAGTCGGGGTGGGAGGAGGGGGCTGGGCTTGAGCGTGGGAAGTTCTGCAAGTCTCAAAGGTGCGTTTGTCACACGCGGGTTTGCAAAGGAGCCAGCAGCAGCGATGCGCAGCGCGGCGCAGACCGGGCCCCGAGGGTCCCTCCGCTCTGCTGCTTTCCGCAGCGCTCTGCTCCTTCCATGATAAAACCCAGCGAGTGACTACTTGCAGCGCAGAAAGGGAATGTGGCAGTGAGCTTACCCTGAACTTCTTGGTGTCCAAGGTCTCCTCATCACCCCACTCATTTTGGTTGTCATCCATCAGCGTGCCGTCTGAAGCATTTTTGAGGGGTCTTTAAAAATAAAACCATACAAAAAATTAGCTCCTCTGCAGGAACCAGTCTGTGACGGACTGTGTTTATCTACACGCAAAAACTGAAAGAAGAATCAACAAGGCAATTTCCCCTCTGGTTGCCTTTCATTTTTTACCAAGTGCAAACGTACCACGAAGCATTCAAAAACCTCCTCCAGACGGGAACACTGTTTTCCCCATGCAGAACTTTAAGAAACCTGATTTTTCTCCTCCCCGATATGCCAATATGATGCACTAGAGAACGAAACTCTGATGGGTTCTTTCAGAAGAGCCCCAAGCAGCCCCGCTGCACTGTGTTTAATGGGTTAGCAAGCAAATTACTCACTTCAGTCCAACAGAATCCTCCCCAAGCGGTTCTCGTCGCTTCTTCTTGCTTGACTCTGTCACTTTGAAGCCTTCTGGGAACCAAAGCTGCCCATGCTCCCTGCGCCGCTTACGAGACACCAGTACTCCCACTCCAATGAAAGCAAGCAAGACCAGCGCAGCCACCACCACATACATAGGATACAGCTGGGAGTTCTTCGTGGGCTCAGCTGTTTCACCTACAAAACAGTGGGGCACAAAGAGATGCTGAGACATTAAGCTGCATAGCAAACCAGTGACAGAGTGGAAATGAAGGAAAATTAGTTAATAGAGGTACCTAAGTCTGATCTAAATCAGCCCCCCCAAAATAAGGTCATTTTATACGCTATTAATCAGAATTGCAAACTATCGGCAAATTCTCGGCTGCACAAGCCAGCCTGCATCAGGAGACAGCTTCACTTTTTTCTCCTTTAAGGAAAAGGATTAGCAAACTTCAAATCATTGCGCTTGCATTGAGCTGTTAAGACAAAAGGATTTAGGGGGGATTTTCAAGATACAAACTTCAACTCCTTGCATGTCACTGATTGATTGGAGCTGGTTGGGTTTTCTTTTTCTTGTCCTTTTTTTTTTTTATATAACTTTTATAGTGATAATGATTTTGAAATAAACCAGGAATAAGCAAAAATAATAAACTGGTTTTGCAATTTTTTTAAGAACAGACTTAAGAGGAAAAAAAAAAAAAAAGATGCAAGGTTATTAAAACCAGACCATGCTCAAACGAAGCCAGCTGACAGACAACTAAACATGGATAAGGCTGGAAAGTTTTAGCTGTCTCTCCATCCTAGCCGACCAGCCATACTTACTTTTAACGGCTTCTATTTTGTAGGGTATGTTCAGGTTGCCGAGGGAGGCCAAGGCACCCAGGAATGCTGCCACATCGGTTGCACTCTGGAAGCATTGGGAAGATGACTGGATGCACTGGCGGTTATCAATTTCCAAATAGACAATGGAGCTGTGTGAGAGAAGAGTCAATGAGAAACACCGAGCAATGACCACACTGAAAAGGCAGACGAGCCCCGTCTCCCTTCTCTCCTTAACCCCCCATCGGTGGGAATCAGAAGGTGGGAAGCCGTCTCCTTGCTCCCCTGTGGCCCAAGCCCTGCAGCTCACGCTCACGGTCTATTGGATTTGCCCCAATGAATGCTGTGAGATCTAACTCCTTATCTACAGGAATGGAAGGGAGTCTCCGCTTCACAACGTTTTAAAATTACCCAGACACTCCAGTTTGTTGGATCATGCTGTTTGGGAGCCTTCAGATCTTTTCATATCAGTTTCGCTGCTCTAACTCCTTTGCTTTCAGTGGCTTTTGATTGAGCCCACAGAGAGGGAGAAGGTTAGATCTATATGTTTATACCAAAGATCTCCAAACACAGTTTGCAGTAATTGAGTTCTACAACAAAGCTCTAGAAAGCATTTCCCAGGGAGAAACTGAGGCTTAACTTAATGACTTCCTGAAGTCAGACAGTCGGTCAGGCCAACCTCTGCTTCCAGGTCCCACCCAGCCCAGCCCCAGCTCCCAACAATACACAGGACTCCTTCAATCGTGAGAGTCGGCGCAGCATTGTATCAGGGATTCCTGAGCGATCACTCGCTTTTCCCACATGAGAGCAAAATCCGGTTTCTATTCACACAGAAAGCAACATCTAAATACAATTATCTGGCCTACATCCTTCCCTTTATAGCATGCTACTATTATCAACACAGAAAACAAACGCTGCTCAGTGAAAAAGCAGCCCATCGGTCCCCCTTACCCTCTGATATCCATCTGATCGAGCTCTCTCTTCTGCCTTCGGCCAGCCCTGGAGTAGAGGCTGCTCTTTACTTTGTTGATGACAGCACTAGGCATATCTGACCAGTCCTCTGTTGACCTCTTGATGTAATGCTTTTTCAGCTCCTCCTCATTGCCATAGTACGGAAAGATCATATACTCTCCCTTGGGGTTCTTCTTGAAGACCACGTTGGTGTGCAGCACGCGGCTCAGCTCCCGCAGGAAGTTGAAAGAGTTGTTCTTCAGGTTCTCGGGAGTGATGAGGACCACCACCACCAGCGTGCCATCTGCAAGCTTCTCTGGCATGTTGTTTGCACAGTCCAGACCATCCCATTCGCACTCAAAATTATTGCAGCCCTGGTCACAGTGACCATCTGAGAAGTGATCCTTGCAGTACTGATCATACAGAGGGCTGGGCAGAAGACAAAAAAAAGGCAGAAAAATGAGTTAGACCAAGGACGGCGCATATTACCTATCCGCTGCGAAAACAAGCAGTGGTCCACAAGGACCTCTCTTTTATATAAATATTCTCCATCCTGATAGACGCTAAGCCAGTTTACATAGATGGCAACTGTTCCATGCAGCGCTGCAAAGCATTCACCTCTGCAGGTGAAAGATAACAGCTCTTAAATTATAAGTTGCAATTTAGATGCCAGGAAAAGGGACAAATTCCTGTGACTCAGAGCAGACAAGGGGACACAGAATAGTTACTCAGACCGGAGTTCGTCCAGGAATCTCGGATTAAGTTCCTGCTGTTGCCAAAGACAATGTTTGGTAAATGCCTGGATGTTAACCTCATCATGTTTTCTGGCTGTTCTTCCATCTGGGGTCTCCCTACACTGTGTTACTACTGTGAGTCAGAGAATTCACTTCTACGGTGTGATACAGGCAAGGACAGGGAAGCCGTCTGGAATGAGCCAAACCCAGAGAGCTTCCAAGTGTTTATAAACTCAGTAAGACCACAGGGAAGTGTGGTTACTTGAGCTGCAGCCCCATAGGCAGCAGAACAGAAAGTAGAGAGCGAACAACAGGTCTGCACTCAGGAGCTTTAGCAGATGCAACCAGAGAACACCCCCAGATGATCAGCACAGAGGTGATGGCTTTAAAACAAGAGGCTCAATGTGCAAGTCACTTACTTGCACTGCCCTTCGTATTTCTGGCAGTCAAATCCATCATACAGGCAGCCAGCGTTATTGCACTGAGAGTCGCACTTGCCATCGTTGAAGTACTTCCAGCACTGCAGCGACTGGGAGCAGTTCTTCCAGGGGTCATTGAAATTGAGGGAGCAGTCGCCCCCGTCCCAGCCACAGGCATGGTTGTTGCATTTCCCATCGCAGATCTTGTTGCCGGCATACCCGGTGCAAACTGCAATCTCGCACTTCTCCTCAATTTTGGGTGGGATGATATCCTGCCCGATCCCACCTTGGAAATCAAAGTCGAGGATGTGGCAGTTGAGGCCGTTGAAGTTGGCCGGGCAGTTGCACCGGTAGTAGGGGGAGGCATCACTGAAGAACTCGCAGGTGCCCCCGTTGTAGCAGGGGTTGGATGTGCAGGGGCTGCTGGCTGGGTACTGGCACTCGGGACCCGTGAAGGCCAGTGCGCACATGCACTTGGAGCTCTTGTGGATGGAGATGCAGGTGCCACCGTTCAGGCAGTGGAGGTTCCCACAGGTGCGGGAGTCGTTCTCGCAGGTGGCACCCACGAAGCCCTGGGGATGTGACAGCAAGGAGGGAGTCAGAATCACTCATGCTGTCCTATGAGGAGCCTAACACATACATGTGTTCTGGGAAACTCGGCACAAACCCAGTGAATCAGATGGATGTACCTAGGACACGGCTCTGGCACGTCCTCTGAAACTAGGGATGGGCAAAAATAATCTAGAAAGTAAACCCCGTTACAGCAGCCCCTCAGGATGAAGGGAGCTCTTCTCCATAGCTGCCTGCTCCACCTTTACGTGGTGTAGATAACGGTCAAGTGCAGGGCTGAGCCACCACCTTCTCCCTGACCCTAACCCAGTCTCCTTGCAAGTGAGGAGGGTATGCGTACACAGATACACCTCCCTCCAGCGAGCACCCACAGCAAAGCATCTTCCCCTCCACACTCATCCCTGGCTCTCCCAGCCAGGAAAACCTCAGGGGCTAAACTGGCCCCTTGGCTGCCCCCCTGTGCAAGGGGCTGATCTGCAGGGCCCATGCAACATCCCATGCTCAGAGCTGGAGAGGAGCAGGAACCTACCGGAGGGCATTTGCAGATGAAGCCACGGCCAGTGTTGCTGGCAACTGCGCACGTTCCCCCGTTCCTGCAGGGTTTGCCTTTACAGCCGTCCACCACGGTGTCACAGCGACGGCCTGCCGAGGGAGAGGAGTGCATGAGGAGCAGAGGAAGGGATGCGAGATGCTTGGGGTGGCTGGGGGCTGTGGAACCGGGTGCTGGGAGCAGGGGGATGCAGCGCTCACCTGCATAGCCAGGTCGGCACTCGCATTTGTAGTCATTGACCCGCTGCACGCAGTTCTGGGTGCCGCGGGCGTCGCAGGGGTTGGACAGGCACTCGTTGACGTCTCCCTCGCAGCGCTCCCCTACAAAGCCAGGGGGGCAGATGCAGCTGTAGCCACCTACCCGATCCGTGCACTTGCCATTGTTAAAGCACTTGGGCCCCAGGGTGACAGGATCAAAGAAAGGGCTGCAGTCATCCACATTGATCTCACAGTGCACCCCTAGAGAAATGGGGGAACAACCCACACAGCTCATCAAACAGTATCAGGGTGCCCGGTGGTCCCTTGTGTCAACCTTCCCTGCGAAGGGGCTGAGCCTGACCAATTCAATGGCAGTCTGAGCTGCCGCTCCGGCAGGAGGCACGCAGCACCGCACAGCCTGCGTCCAAGGTTGCGTGGCCTTGATGGCTAAGCTCACAAGCAAACACAAACCTCTACTGCTGCATTTGCTGCTGCTAGCCGGAGCAGCTAATGAGCAGATACCGAGGATATCTGCACTCAGCCCACTAATGCCCCAGCCTGGGGAATTAATTTACCTTGAGTTCCTCTGGGGCAGGAGCATTTGTAGGTATTGATGAGATCGATGCAGGTTCCTCCATTCTGGCATGGGTGGGACAAGCACTCATTGATCTCCTCTGAGCAGTTAACTCCATGATAACCAGCCACACACTACAAGGAAGGAAGAGGGGAACTATCAGGGAGGTTCACTCAACTCCCACATGGCTGCAGGAGCGCAGCCAGCACCCTGGCCTTCAACTTGGTAGAGGGGCACCGAGCCAGCCTGAAGCTGGGGCAGCTCCTTGGGCAGCAGAAAGGCAGTCACGGGGGCTTCCTCCCTGCACATCTCTGCCCCCCACAGCACCCACCTCGCAGGAGTACCCTCCCAGGTAGTCTGTGCAGGTGGCTCCGTTCTGGCAGGGGTTGGGGGAACACTCGTCCACCTGCTCCTCACAGTAGCTGCCGGTGTAGCCGGCCTGGCAGCGGCAGAAATGAGTGTTGCCTGTGTCCACACAGAGCCCCGAATTTCTGCAGAGATGTGCTATGTCGATACCTGCCAGGGAGAGCAGAGTGAGATGTGGGGACCTCGGTGACACCTCTGCACTGCAGGGCCACGTCCTGGCCATTGTGCATCCCACTGGGGATCGCAGCCAGGGCTGCAGCCCCGGGGGGTGCACATTACAGCAATCCTCGAGATTGCCAAAGATTCCCACCAAGAGAAGTGAGCATGTCCCTGCTCACAGCCCAGCATGGGGGGCACCGGGGGACCCCACCCTGGCACTGTGAGGCCATACACATGGCAGGGACTTACCTTGCTGCTTAGCAGCCACCTCGCAGGAGACACTAGGGACATCGCAGTAGAGCCCTGTCCATCCGCTGTTGCACTCGCAGCGGTACAGGTTGTTGGTCTGCCAGCACTTGCCTCCGTTTTTGCAGGGAGAGGAGTCGCACCAACGCACCAGGTTCTGGGGGGAGCAGAGCAAGAGATGGGGGTCAGGACCCAGCAGGAGTGGAGACTGCAGTGACACCGCAATTTCCCACAGCCAGCCGGCATGGACGGGCACTGGGGTCAGCGGCTGACAGCCCACAGCTCCTCTACCTGGCAGTTGAGCCCGGTGTATCCCTGGGGACAAGTGCACTTGTATGTCCCATAGCTGTCCTGACATGTGCCCCCATTCAGGCATGGCTTGGAGTCACACTCGTTAATATCATGCTCGCAGTAGCTGCCCGTGAAGCCGGGTGGACAGACGCAGGTGAAGGTGTTGATGCCATCCACGCAGGTCCCACCGTTGAAGCAGGAGCTGGGAACACAGACATCACATCCCGGTGAGTCACCACTGGTCATGCTCCTTGCCAAAGCCCCCATAAACTGGCCCAGGGCTATGGGGCAGCGCAGGGACCTCAGCCCCTTGCTCCAGCCCCCACAAAGACTGGGCCCATGGCAGGAGCCGTGCCGGGCTGTACCTCTCCGTGCAGTCAGGCGTGTTGTTCTCGCAGTGGATGCCGCTGAAGCCGGGGGGGGCAGGTGCAGGTGTAGCTGTTGACGCAGTCGGTGCAGTTGGCACCATTCTTGCAAGGGTTGCTGGCACACTCATTGATGTCCTCCTCGCACTTGGGCCCACGGAAACCAGCCAGGCACTCGCAGAAGAACGTGCCGACGCCGTCGGAGCAGGAGCCACCATTGTGGCATGGATCTGGAGAGGAGGGACGTGCATGTGAAAATGCAATGGGTCCAGCCCTGCTGCAGCAGCCCTGTGTGGGAGCTGCCCCACAGCGCTGTCCCTGCACATGTGCCCAGGCCACATGGAGGGATGGGACAGAGCCCGTGGACCAGGCAGAGGCTGGGCCAGCCCCACTGGTGGACTGGGCACAAGGGACACTTTTGCTCACTGCCCACACGTCACTCTGCACCCCCAGCCTCCCTCCTGCCAGCTCCCATCTGGCCTTGGACTGACGCAGCTCAACTGGGACATGCTTGAGGTGGCCCAAAAGCCCGAGCAGAGTTTGCAGCACGGCCCAGGCCAAAGCAGTGGCCAGAGCTCGCCCACACGTGGGGAGGAGGATCCCAGCCCCAGGAGGGACAATGGGGCTGACAGCTCGGGGCCAGGCTGAGCGCGGTCTGCAGAGCGGCCCCTGCTCTTACTGGGCTTGCAGTCGTCGATGTCAGTGTCGCAGTTGCGGCCGGTGAAGCCGGTTCTGCAGGCGCAGCGGTAGCTCCCATTGGTGTTCTGGCACGTGGCCCCATTGCGGCAGGGGCTCTTCACGCACTCGTTGATGTCGATCTCACAGGTCTGACCTGCGGGACAGAGACCACGTGGGCTGGAGGTGGTGGCGAAAGCGCCGGGGACGACAATGGCGTCCTGGGCACCGCTCACACCAGGGTGGGAGCCCCTGCAGCAAACTGTCCTCACCAAGGGGTGAGGGTGATGGCCACCTCCTGTCCACCCAGCTGAGCCGTGGGGCAGGTCAGGACCCCGCCGAGGCTGGGCACCGTGCAGGGCTGCTCCGTCTGGCAGGGCACGCAGGCAACCTCCTGCCCACTGCTCCCCAGCCATGCTCCCTCCCCTCTGTCCTTTGTTCCCCGAGCAGCCGAGAAGAGCAGGGTGCGCTGAACCCCCTGACGGGCCATGCCCTACCTTGCCAGCCTGAGGGGCAACTGCAGGAGAAGCTCTCGTAGTCTTCCGATTCCCGGCACTTGCCGCCGTTCTTGCAGGGGCTGCCAGCGCAGGGGGCGAGCACATCCTCGCAGGTGGCTCCTGCATAGGCACAAGCACCCACTGACATCCCCTCCAAAACGATGGGTGGCCCAAGACCCCGCTACCCCCGTCCCCTGCCCTGGGCTGCTGCCAGCCCTGGGGAGGCTCTGGGCGTCCCCAGCGCCCCGGGGCAGCCCAGCTGGGGCTGTCTGCTCCATCCCTGGTCCTCCGTAACCCCGGGTCCCCCACAAATCCTTTAAACCCTGGCAATCTGGGCTGATTTAAAGTGCTGCACATTTCCTTTGGCAGGGAAGCGCTGCTCGGGGAGTCTTTTCCCCCTTCTCCCCCCTGTCCCTCTCAGTCGCTTTTCCTGTTTACGTCCAGCCGAGGGACACGTTCCCTCCAAACCCTTATCTTCCCTGTCAGCCAGTATCTCCCGAACTGGCCTTTGCTATTTTCCAGAGCCTTCCCCTCCCCGCCTGCCCCATCCCCGTCCCCCCCAGGGGTTTCTATGGCCACTGCCGAGGGCAGGAAACGGCTCACGGCTTCCTGCAATTGTGCACCGGCTGCCGCTCTGCGCGAGCGGAAGCGGGAGACCGGCAAACAGGAATTGGCTCAGCAGAATCCCCCCAGCCCCTCGGCCTCAGCTTGCTTTTTCCAGCACGAGCACCATGGCAGGAGAAAGGGGCCACCGGCAGCGCCGACCCCACAGGGCGGTGGGGTGTGAGCGGGGCGGCCGCCTGGTGCTGCTGCTCCAGGGGCAGCCTGCGGCCAAGCCACCGCCTCCATGCTCTCCAGGAGGAGGAGGAGGAGCAGGAAGAGGAGGAGGGAGGAAGCTCTGGCTGGCCACTTCCCAAAGCTCCTCCAAATTTCCTCCAGCTGCGCGGTGGCACAGGGAAGCAGAGACATGGCCAGCACCACGGCGGGACAGCGCGAGGGAAGCCTCAGCGCTTGGTACTGGCTCATTGCACGTGCAGAAGGACTGATTCGCTGTCACACGTGATGCAGCAGCCCCGCAGAGCCCCGGCGAGGGCCTGGAAGGCCCAGGGCACTCCCTCTCACCTGTATAGGGCAGGAGACAGTTGCAGGTGTAGCCAGCGACATCATCAATGCACGTGCCTTGGTTCAGGCAGGGGTTGGAAGCACATTCATTGATATTGGTCTGGCAGTTGGGTCCTGTGTTAAGAAAAATAGGTAAAAGTAGCTGTGATGGAGGTGTGCTGGTGGGAAGGGGCTGGGAGGACAGCGGGGATGTGGTGACAACGGCAATGGCCCACCCATTGCCCTGGAAGAGCCTCCTGCTCTCAGCTCCAGCCACAGGCAACCAAAGTCTGCTGAAGGTCCCCAGGTTGGCTGCACTGCCACATCTCCCCACCAGACCTGCGGGCTCCACCATCCCCACAGTGAAGCCTCCAGCTCATCTAGCATCATCGGGTGCCCACCCACAGCTCCCACCCAGGTCCCAGCTTGGGGGGACGGGGCAGCGTCCCTGGCTGCACCCTTACCGCTGAAGCCCTCCCTGCAGGTGCAGATGTAGCCGCTGGTCATGTCCTTGCAAGTGCCACCATTCATGCAGGGATTGGATTCACACTCGTTATTGTTAATGTCGCAGTTTGTCCCACTCCAGCCTGGGTCGCAGTCACACCTGTAGCTTTGGGGAGAAATTGGGGCATAAAGCACAGAATCTGGTCTGACCTGGCCCTCCTGGCGACAGCAGCCATTATTTACCCAGCAAACCCCAGTTCATAATGATGTCCCTGCAGGGAAACATCCTTCACCACTAGCACAGAGCACGGATGAGCTCCAGCACGGGGGACAGCTGCTCACCCTGCCTCTAACCTTGACTTTGCTGGGTGGCCCTTTGGTCCCAGCAGCCCCCCAGCAGCCCCCGTGCCCTCCAGCCTACCCGTTCAGCCCGTCGTGGCATTTCCCGTGGATGCAGGGGTTGCTGTTGCACTCGTTCACTTCGGACAGGCACTTGGGGTCATGGAAGCCCTCCGGGCAGAGGCAGGTGAAGCCATTGATGCCATCCTTGCACGTGCCCCCGTTGTGGCAGGGGTTGCTGGAGCACTCGTCGATGTTGATGTTGCACATGCGACCTGGGGAAGGGGGTGTGTGTGAGGAAACGTTACCCCATAGGACGCATGACACAGCATGGTGGGCACGCATCACCTTCTGGGGGGCACCCACCAGGCAGGTCCCCCTCCAGCCACCCAGGGAACGGCTGCCGGAGGCTTGAATCTCTGGGGACACGTGTGCCGGCCACATAGGAGTGGGGCTGCCCTCTGGGTAGGGTGACTTCACAGCCCTGCATCGCCTGCCTGGCTTAATTAAACGTGACTGGAAAGAAGCCGTGCCCTGGGCTCGTTTGGTCCAGGAGGGAATAACGAAGGGAGCTGGTTTTCAGCCTGTAACCCTACCTGCCGTGGTCGACAAAGCCAGGCTTTATTGCAGCTCCTGGCGGGCAGAAGGACAAGGGGCTGCGCAAGCCGGGAGAGGCGGGGGCTGCTCCCATCAAAGCCCTCCGCCATTTCCAGCAGTGATCAAACAAACCAGTCGGACAAGACGGCAACCTGATACCCATGGGAGTGGGCGCAGTGGGAGTCGAATTCGCGGCACCAGACAGCCCTTTGATTTCGGCCTGAGCCGAGGTCACCCTCCTGAACACACAGGAGCGCCGGAGGGTGCAAAACCTTCGGCAAGTGGGATGGCAGCATCTCCCCTCCTGCCTGCACCCTCGCCCCAGCTGCGTGAGGTACCACCAGCTGCAGGCATCCTTGCACCGCCACGGGGACAGGGGACATCCCAGGGCTCCCCGGAGCGAGGCTGGATCCCGTCCAGGTCCTCAGGGTGCCGCGGTGGCCACCGTGCCCTGCTCTCACCTGTGTAACCCGGTTCGCAGGTGCACTCATAGCCGTTGATCTTGTCGATGCACTTGCCATAGTCGCAGGGGCTGCTGGCGCAGTCGTCCAGGTTGATCTCGCAGTTGGGCCCTGGGGAAGAGAGCGGTGCTGTTAGGGGGTCCTCAGCCCTGCTGACGAGGCAAAACGAAGCCCGCTGGCACCGACCGCCGCCGCCACTCCACAACAAAGCGCCTCCGCCACAAGCGGCTCCCCGGCCCCCGGCTGGGGCGCGGTTCCTGCCAGAGCCGGGCACCAAACCGGGAGAACTCGCCCTCACCGAGGATGCCCCAGGCTGGCCCCAGCACCAGGGCAACTGCTGGCGGTGGCCCAGGGCCAACCCGCCCAGGGATGGGGATGGGACTGGGGTGCTGTGCAGCACAGCCAACCTGCGTGGAGCCCCCGGGGGGGTCCCTCCCGCTCACCTGTGGTCCCTTTGAGGCAGAGGCAGATGTAGGCGTTGTTCCTGTCCTGGCAGGTCCCCCCGTTTTTGCAGGGCTGGCTCTGGCACTCGTTGATGTTGATGTCGCAGCGGTGGCCCGTGTAGCCAGGCTGGCAGAGGCAGGTGAAGGCAGCGATGCTGTCCTTGCAGGTCCCATAGTGGCATGGGTCGGGGTCACACTCGTCGATGTCAATCTCACAGTGAGCACCCGAGAAACCTGCCACCAGCGGGAGGGACACAGGGTGAGGATGGAGGACATGGGGTGAGGATGGAAGACACGGGGTGAGGATGGAGGACATGAGGTGAGGATGGGGGATGCGGGGTCAGGATGGGGGACACGGGGTGAGGATGGGGGTTGCGGGGTCAGGATGGGAGACACTGCTTCCCGCCCTGGCCAGGTGTGGGGCAGTGCACCGGGGTGGCTTGACCTGCCCACCCACACCACCGTGAGCCCCGGGTCCCCCGGGAGCGGGGCACAGGCAGGGGGAGCACCCTGGTGCACCGGCAGCGGGGCCAGTAAGACCCCGGCTGGCGGGCTTTGTCCCGGGGTGCACAATGACCTTCATTAAGCTGCCTCAGCTCAGGAGCGGGGCCCCGCGCTTGCCTGCGGCTCGTCCCAGAGCACACGGGGGGGCCAGCCACAGGCACCCCCCAATAATAACCCCCCCAGCAGATCCCATTCTCCTGGCCGGCTCCCTCCCCGCCAGGCTGGGGGTGGAGAGCTGAGGACAAAGTACAGCTTTGACTAGACCCCGCCAAGCCCACATAGCAGCTTTTCATCGGGGCTTGGCATTAGCAAGACACTAATTAGAGGCCATTCAGCTGGAAGATTTCTGGCGGGAGCTGCTCCACAAAAGAGCCACTGTTTGCCACCAGGGCTCAAGTCATCATTTTGTGCAACTGCTCCTTGGGTTTCGGTCGGCGAGCCCCCACAGCCCTGCACCTTGCATCCCCATAGAGGCAGCTTTATTCCTTCCTTCCTGCCTTCCTCCTCACTGCCGCCCGCCGCCGAGGCGGGGAGCACGGCAGGACGGCCGCTGCGGGGCCACACCTAATGAGCGTTGGGCTCGTTACGCCCGGCTCCGGGGCTGGTGGGCAGCGGGGCTCTGCTTGTGCCACCATCACGCGGGAAAGGGACAGTCCTGTCCCGCAGGAATCACAGCAGCAGCGACTGACCCTGCTGCCAGAGGGTTCGGGGACACCCCCATGGTGGGTGTTTGGGGAGGTGGGCACATATTAATAACTCAGCAAAGTGGTTTTGCAGCACATCACGGGGCAGAAGGTGGTTTGTTCCCCCGAGCAACCCCCCAGGACCCCTCACCTTCGGCACACTCGCAACTGTAGGTGTTGGGGCCGTCCACGCACTTGGCACCGTTCTTGCAGGGGGTGCTGGCGCACTCGTCGATGTCGAACTGGCACAGGTGCCCGTTGAAGCCTGGAACGGAGGGAGAATTCACATCCCCATGCAGCGGCCGGACCCGCCAGACTCCCCCCGCCGCCGAGCAGATCCCGCCGGGCCCCCCGCATCCCGGCCGGGGCGCCGGGTTTCCATGGGGATGGCTGCTGGGGGCCCTGAATGCAGGGCTGTGACCCACCATTGAGAGCATCTTATTTACATTTCTAGAGGAGCAAAGTCTCTGAACTTCAAAACCTCCTTTCACAGATTAACCGTCTCCCCATTCTCTGCTCCACCCCGTGACTTTGACACCACATTCAAAGCCGCTGGCGCGGCCCCCCCCCCCCCCCCCCCGGCCCTCCTTCCCAAAGCGGGGCCTTTTCAAGTGCAAAGCCATGGGGTTTAATCCTCCTTCCCCTCTCCCATGGGCCAGACCCAGAGCAGCATCGCCAGCATGGGGCTCAGCCTCTCGCCACAATGGGGGAACAGTCTTTTTTCAGTGGTGCCCAGTGACAGTACAAGAGGTAACGGGCACAAACTTGAACATAGGAAGTTCCATCTAAACGTGAGGAGGAACTTCTTCCCTTTGCAGGGGGCAGAGCAGTGGCACAGCTGCCCAGAGAGGGGGGGGGAGTCTCCCACTCTGGAGCCATCCCAAACACCGCCTGGACGCCGTCCTGTGCCACTGCTGGAGGTGACCCTGCTCTGGCAGAGGGTTGGACTGGGGCAGCTCCAGAGGGCCCTTTCAACCCCAACCAGTCTGGGATTCTGTAACCCCCCCACCAAAATCACCAAGCGGTGCTCCCCATTTCAGGGGACTCTGAAATTTAAGGAGTTCACTTTCAGCTCCTTCCCAGCTCGAGCCAGGATGCACTATGGCTTTGTTTCCACCATGATGGCGGTGGGACAGTTGCTGCGTACCAGTGGGGCACTCGCAGTGGAATTCATTGATCTTGTCGAGGCAGTTGCCGTTGTGCAGGCAGGGGCTGCTGGCACACTCGTCCGTGTTGATCTCGCAGTAAACCCCCTCGTAACCTGCGGAGAGACCCGGTGCACCGTCAGCACCATAGCATGGGACCGGCACAACGCACAGCTTACACCAGGGTGTATTTGGCCCCTCCATCTTTACAAAGGCAGCTCAGGAGCTGCGCTACAGGTGGTGGAATCTCATGCACAAGCTGCTCCATGGTTGTCCACCCCAGATCTCCCTGCCCTTGGCTTGATCCCAGCCAGCAAGCCCGGCAAGAGGAGTGCAGAGCAGGGCTGATGGTGCCCAACTCTCACCTCCCGTCCCCCCACCGCTGCGGGAGAACATGCAATCTTTACCAAGCTCTTTCTTTTCATTGCTGTCCCCAGGCACACACACCTCCTGTGGCTTCTCACCCAAACCACTACCGAGCTGAAGGTCAGGGGCAACCGGAGCCCTCCCACCACCCACACTCAGCACTGGGGCAGGGGTCCGCGGGGCCGCCCACCCACCAGGCATGCAGATGCACTGGAACTCCCCGATCTGGTCCAGGCAGGTGGCATCGTTCTGGCAGGGGTTGGAGAGACACTCATTGACATCAATCTCGCAGCGAGGGCCCGAGTAGCCCTGCAGACACTGGCACTGGAAGGACCCCTGGGTGTTGATGCATTTCCCTGCATGCTCGCAAGGGTTGGCTCCTGCAAAACACAAGCACAGCTTACAGGACATGCTCCTGGCTGTACGTGAGCTCTTGGCTGCACGAGTACTTTCCCCAGCTGCTCCTCGTCCGCCCACAGGAGCACAGCCCCGGCACTCACCCAGCGAGCATTCGTCCACGTCCTGGTTGCAGGCTGGTCCCATGTACCCTGAAGGACACGTGCAGATGGCTTTGCCGTTGACGGGGTTGGTGTCACAGTTGGAGCCCTCATTGCAGGGGTTGCTGATGCAGGCGTCATCAAGGTGGCACAGCAACCCTGGGCAGAAAAAGGCAGGCGCATGTCAAGAGTGACGAGCACACAAGTCATCGCACACCAAGACCTCAGCTAGGAGCCAGGGGACATGCTGGGAGCTGCCACCCCATTCCATTAACAGGGGGCAAGATGGGACGGGGCCTCACCTGTGCGGCCATGGGGGCACTCGCAGTAGAAGGAGGCCACCCGGTCGTGGCAGGTGGCCCCATGGAAGCAGGCGGCCATAGCACAGTCATCAATGTTCTCGCTGCAGTCCTCACCCGTCCAGCCGTTGACGCAGACACAGTTGTAGCCACCGTGGTTGTTGTGGCAGGTGCCCCCATTCTGGCAGGCGTTGGGCATCAGCTGGCACTCGTCCACGTCCTCAGTACAGTACTGACCTGCCAGGGGACAGGGCACCTGCATGAGGCTGGCGCTGCCCAGCTCCTGCAGGCTCCGCAAGCATCGCTGCGAAGCAGGACGGCTCTCCCCACCCGGTCCCTGACATCCCCCGGGGCAGGATCCATCCCCCCAGCCCAGCCCTGTGCCACACTCGCTGCTGGCAGCGGCGTTACCTGTCCACTCAGGTGGGCACTGGCAGTTGTAGGTGTTGACACCGTCCACGCAGGTGCCCCCATTCTTGCAGTTGTTGCCTGGACAGTCATTGATGTTCTCCTCACAGTTCTGGCCCGTGAACCCTGCGCAGAGATGTCTGCTGTGATGCCGACCAACAACCGGCTGCGCCACTGCCTCAACCCCCTGCCACCCCCCCCGCCAGCGGCAAGTTATCGGGTGCTGAGCGTGTGCCAGGCACTCCCAGCCTGCCTTTGAAGCCAGATGCCCCATTTCATCCCCAGCCCCGTCCTGCCTCCGCCGGGGCTCAGTTCTGCCACACAGGTTTTCCTGCCAGGGCGCCATCACCAGAGCCTGGCAAGACGCGGCGGCTTCCTCCACGCAGGGCAGACAGGGCGTCCCCAGTGTGGGGCTTGCCTGCCAAAGCCCCCGGCTCTGGAGACACTCGCCCCGAGCAGCGGAGGATCCGGCTCCACGGCAAGCTGGGATGAAGTGGGGCTGCTCCCACAAAGGCTTGCGGCACCCAGTGCTTAACCACCGGCTTTTAATTTCATATGTAAAGAGCCTTATCAGCAGCGCTTCCCCCAGAGGGGGATCCGAGTCCCTGGCAGGGTAAACCACTGCCCCACACGGCGCAGTGCTAATCCCAGCCTGCCTCTCGCGAGGCGAGCCTGGTTGCTTGGGTTTGTGTTATCGCCTCCACCTGAGTGTGGCACACATGGAAACCGTGCCGCCCCTGGCCTCTCCTTACACTGCCTGCAGCGGAAATGAAACGGCCGGGCCCTTCTCCGGGCATCTGCCAAGCCACCCCATCCCCCTCAAACTGCCCCTCGGGTTAAGAGCCGTAAGGGCAGCCCAGCCGCCCCAAGACCCCGACGCAGCCGCCGCTGGATGTTTGCCTTCGCAGCCCGCCCAGGCGCTCGGGGTCGGGCCCGCAATGCCAGCAGTGCCGGCGTGCACCTGCAGCTCCCTCAAACTCCCCAAGGCATTCTGCAGGTCCGGACCAGGCTGCTCCCCTGCGCAGGCAGCTCACTGTGTCACCTCTGCCTCCACAGGGAAGGGACGAGGGGCCCAGGCTCATCCTCGGTGGGACCTCAGACCCTGGTCCAGCTGGGGGTTTTCCCCCTGGCTCTCTCCAAGGGCCGTGTTTTCCTCTCCCCCGTAGCCTCAGCCCCATCACACAAGGAGCAGCAACAGCTATTTACAATTGCTGGTAGGAGTCCAAAGCAGATACCGTTGATTTGCGCCTCATTTTTAAGCAGCTGGGCTGAGACTGAACAGCAATAACTGGCAATGTCCTAGATACCAGGATTAACTCATTTTGAACCATTCGAATGAGTAATTAGTACTGCAATTACTTTAAACTCAGGGTTACATTCTACAGCGATGGCATGATAAAACAGCCAAGATTAGTTTAACTTGAAGAAACCTGGTATAGCCAGGCCTCTCCGGGAATGAAAAGGGGACATTGTTTCAGGTCTGCTGTGCTGCATACCAGCGTATCAATCACCCTCTTATCATGAGAAACAGCCCCCTGTCCCTCCTGCCTCCGCCCAAAGCCGATGCAGCTCCTGCAGCGAGCCATGCTGGATGGCATGGAGGTGCCGAGGGACCCACCCCGCCCTGTCCCCCCGGAGCAGGGACCGTGCCACCCCACAGGAGGCGAACCAGCTCATGCAGCATGCAAAGCTCCCACAAAACCGCAGCCGGGCGTGAAAGTGCTGATCCCCCTCCCCCTGCAGCAGGGATGCTCCCCCAGGGCCATACCTCACCCCGACCTGCCCGACGCTTGGGCTGCTCTGGGGAAAGTGCCTCGTCAGCAGAACGGCAGGGCAGGGCTCCTCCTGCCCCGTCTTTGCAGCAATGCTGCACTGCCATGCTGGGGCTTGGAGCTGCTCCCGTGGGAGCATCGCCCCCGGGAGCTCCCGGCTGCACTGGCTCATCCCGGCAGGAAAGGCTTCCTTCCCCAGCACCGCTCACCCGGTCAGCCTCAATGCCTCAATGTCCCTCAGGACAGGAGCTTTGCTCCAGCCTGGGTGAGCGGGCATGGAGGGGAAGCAGGAGATCCTGCAGGGCCCTGCGTATTTTGCATGGTTAATCATAGAATGGTTTGGGTTGGAAGGGACCTTTGAAGGCCATCTGGTCCAACCCCCCTGCCATAAGCAGGGACATCTTTCACCGGATCAGGGTGCTCAGAGTCCCATCCAACCTGGCCTGGAATGTTTCCAGGGATGGGGTATCTCCCACCTCTCTGGGCAACCTGGGCCAGCGTTTCACCACCGAGTCTCCTGAATTATTGCAGCCAAAAGCTTTGGGAAAGGGATTGAACCTCTGAGCCTTCGTCAGAGATTAAGATGAGATCCCCCATGCTGCCCCGTGAGGACTGCGCATCTTCTCCTGGCACTGTACTGGGCTGCCAGCGGGATGCGGGTACACCTGCACCGGCCGGGACACCCCATCCCCACCCCGACACCATGTCCTCACGGGCGGTGGGGCAGGAGCTATGGCAGAGGGAGGCTGGAGCTCCCCCTGGTAATGCCACGTACCACCTGGGGTGCAGAGCAGAGAAGCCGCCTGCCCCTTGTCCTGCCCCAGCCCCTGCGGGGCTATGGGCGACCAGAGGAGATCAAAGCAATGCCACGAGGGACTCCTCAGGCAGCTTAGCACTGCCCACAGCTTCCTTCTAAGGGAGAGGGAGGATGCATCCCCTCCGCGGGTACCACAGCTGGCCAGTGTGGCTGGCTTGGGCGAGAAATGGCACTCGCACCCCAGTAAACCCAGCCCAGTCTGAGCGCAGGGCCGCACCGGGTGGCAGCGTGGCTCGGGGGCAGGAAGCTCCACTATTTCTTTTCTCCGGGTGGCGTGGGGACCAGGGGGAGCGTGGGGCCACGCTCAGCCCCTTCCGCTCCCCACAGACCACTGCCGAGGGCAGAAGCGAAAGGGCTCGCCGGGGTCAGGGGGCCCTTTCACAGCGGCTTTTCTTTCCTCTGGCATACGCGGTGCCGGCCTCCCTTGCAGGGTGCCGAGGTACCGGCACAGCCCCCACCTGGCCCCCTCCCGCAAGAGCCCTTCATTTCAGAGGCTGTAATTCGGCTGGGCTGCTCCGGTGCTTGCCGGAGGGAGCAGCAGCGAGCACGGAGAGGGTCTCCCTTCCCCAACTCCGTTCACACTCGGAAACTTTCCAAAATAGCTATTCCGGGCTAATTATTCCATTCTAGAAGTGGATTAAGCTAAAGCGGAAAAAGGCACTCTTATTCTGGAATATGAGCATCCGCACAGGGGCCTCTGCTGAAACAGTTGTTTTGGAAGAGCTATTTCGGTGAATCACCAAGTATAAAAAGCCCCCGGGTGACCTCTCCTCTTTGGGCATCGTTGCCCAGTGTCTTCCCAACGGCAGGCGGCACAGCGAGCCCACAGCCCCTCGTTTTTGTCCCTCCCAGAGCCATAAATCAGCAAAAAGAGAAGATTAGGAACTACTTGTTTGGGGGGGAGGGAGGGGGGCAAAGGGACTGCAAGAGGGTCCCTGGTCCCCGTCCCCCCCAACACTTTGGAGACAGCCCCTACCTGGCAGGCACGTGCAGTCATAGGTGGTGTCTCCGATCTGGCGGCACGTCCCCCCATTCTGGCAGGGCGAGGGGTTGCAGGGCACGTAGAGGTGCTCGCAGTTCTGCCCGGTGTACGCTGGTTTGCAGGAGCACTGGTAGGTGCCCACCTCGTTGGTGCAGCTCCCGCCGTTCTTGCAGACAGACGGCGAGATGTTGCACTCATTCACGTCCTGCTTGCAGTTGGCCCCGTGGAAGCCGGTGGTGCACCGGCAGATGTAGTGGGCTTCGAAGGGGACACACTGGCCCCCGTTGGCGCAGGGGTTGGAGGCACAGGGGTCGGCCTGCTGGCAGGTTTTGCCTGGGGAGGGCAGGGAAGGAGGATCATAAAATGGTTTAGGTTGGAAGGGACCTTAAAGATCATCTACTTCCAACACTCCTGTCCTGGGCAGGGACACCTCCCACCAGGCCAGGTTGCTCAAAGCACCATTCAACCTGGCCTTGAACACCTCCAGGGATGGGAACACCTCCAGGGATGGGAACACTTCTAGGGATGAGAACACATTCCAGGGATTGGGAACACATTCCAGGAGGATGAAGATGCAAACCACAGCTCAGGTGAGAGCCATCTTTGCACTGGGGCACATACCCGGCTCTGGGACTGTGTTCACAGAGGGTGCAACTAATTCCCCCCACCTCTACCCCCATAAAACCCTCCTCACCTGTGCAGGAGTCTTACAGCTCACCCAGCCCGGGACCCTCCCAAGCCCCTGCTCAGGTGTGCAGACCCCTCTCTCCTTTCCCCCAGCACTGGAGGAAGCTGAAATCAGAGGCAGCACCATTTTCCATCCATGGGGGCTTTCCAGGAGCAACCCCTGTCCCAGACTGTCCCTCTCCCCTCTGGCCGGATCACTGTGTCCCCACGGCACTGCCTCACCTGACCACCCCGGTGGGCAGCGGCACTTGTACTCGCTGAGCGTCAGCAGGTCGCAGGTGCCCCCATTGCGGCAGGGGTTGCTGAGGCAGACGTTGTCGCGGGGCGTCAGGCAGAGCTCGTCGGTGAAGCCCAGGCGGCAGGCACAGGTGTAGTCCACGGTGCTGCCGCGCACCACCGGGGTGCAGGTGCCAGCGTTCTTGCAGGGGGAGCTCAGGCAGGGGTTGGGCAGCTGGCACCGCTCGCCCACATAGGCACCGCTACACCTGGAGGGATGAGACACACCGTCAGCACGATCGGACGCGAGGGGCTGGGGGTACATGCGGCCACCCCAGGGACTGACTCCGGGAACACCTTCCCGGGCCCAACCCCGCACCGCATCCCGGCATGTCAGGTTTGGAAATTGCAAGGCTCTGCCCTGGCCGCTGTGGGCTGAGAAGACGAAGATGAAAGAGGCGCCGGGAACAAAGGCGTCCCCCATCGAGGGGCCTGCACCGACTTGCAAAACCGCAGCCTCCAGCGCTGACGTCCTGCTTCTCATCGCAACGTGCTTTTTTTTGCCCCCATCGCTGAAGAGGAAACCAAGGCAGAAGGGGAGGACATAGCGAAGCCAAGAGGGGCACCCCCATACCTGCACCTAACCCAGGGCACCCACAGACCCCAAGGGAGAGGAAACCCTGCGGTGGCCCGTGGGGCTGAGCAGCACGGGGACAGCCCTGCGCCCCTGCCCACACTGGGGTCCCTGCTCCACCAGGGCAATTTTTATCCTCTCTCCATCCTAAGAAATCACTTGAACACGATCAAACATGGGCGCAGCATTGGCTGGTAGCAGGTGGGAAACGTCCCTGCTCCTTGCAGCCGGCTGGGATCTTCCCCGAAAACAAACCCTGTGCAAGGAGGGATGAGTGGCCCTGGCTGCCGCATCCCTCCGCATGGGGGCCCTGAGAAAAGACCCCCCCGATGCGGCCACCGGCTCTACCATCTGTCACCATTGGCCGACAGAGCTGGACCAAATGCCTCCTTGCTGCAGGACCGGGGCAGGCGATGGGGACGCGCCGCAAGGGCAAATCCTGGCGAGGCTGGGCAGGACGCGGAGCTGGCAAATGACCCCGCAGAGGGGGGAGCTGCCCCCCCGGGAAAGGGAGGATGGAGAAAAGCTGTGCACAGAGAGACCGAGGGCACCTGACATCAAAAGATCCCAGGGACGAGGCCCTTCAGCACCTCCCCAGCACAAACCCTGCCGGTACCACATCTCTGGTATCACATCTGCAACGTGAGATGCCACGCGTTTTGTCCCCAACCAGCTCTGTTCACATTACACCGCTTCCAAATGGGGATTTTCTGGCCCGGCTGGGCTGCGCCGAGCAGCCCCTGTGAGTAGGGCATGGGAGGAGCGAGACGACGCCGGGACACTGCTGTCACACACCACGATGGCAATGCCACCGCAGCAGAGCAGGGCACGCCACGTTCAGCTCACACTGGGCTGCTATCAGAGGCCTCGAGAACAGAAATAAATCTGGGGGCGGCTGCATGCATTGCCGTGAGCTCTGGGTAAGGCAACCGCTGCTGGAGGTGATGGCCGGGGAAGACGAGAGCCTCTGGGCACTGGGGGACCCTGTTCCCCACTGTGCTTTGGCAGCTTGGGGCATCCCCTATGTGCTCGCACCCGTCGCCACCCGAGCTGGTGGGATCGAGCCTCATGCACGGTCCCCAAGGCTCCCGCAGCATGCAGCCGCCCCCAGGGCGAGCAGGGAGGGTCCCGGGGAACGCTGCAGCCCCTCAGCTGCAGAGCAGAGCACCGACCCGCAAACCCCACAACGAGAACGTGGGGCTCCTCCGGTGAAACACAGCCAGCAAACCCCCACCCTCAGCCGGCCCCAACCCGGAGCCGCTAGGCTTTGCCGCGCCGTGCCAGCGGCAGGACCACGTTTCAGCCCTGCTCCCCCTCTCCTCTTCCCCTACTTTTTTTTTTTTTAACCCAATTCTGATTTCATTGTTGGAGATTGTGTGAGAATTTGTCAGGATTCGGAGACATTTTGAGTTAATGAGACGGCATTATCCAGGCCAAATGAAAAAGAAAATGTGTATAATAATAAATCAGGGCATCTGCTCGGCACACAAAGGGCGGCGGGGAGCAGGTGTGCATCCTAATGAGGCAGAGCAGCTGCCGGCACCCGCAGTCCATGCTCGGCTCGCCGGCGGCTCTGAGCCTGGGGCGCCACGGCCGTGGGGCGACAGCGCTTCTGGGTGGCTGCGCCGTGGCCCCGCGTGGGGGAATGCGAGGGCTGAGAGGGGCCATTGTGCGGGGCCGGGCGGCTGGCGAAGGCACGCCACCGGCAAACCGCTCAAGTGTGCAGTCATCTGTTAAAAGCACCGCTCTCCCCCCACCACACACGCTTTTTTTCTTAAAACAATCCTCCGGGCTCTCGCGACGGCTGGCGGACAGGGAAGCTTCATGAGATTCTCCAATGGGAGAAAAAGGCGGAAAAAAAAAAAACCCAGAATAAGAAAAAAAAAATTTGGTGCTGGACAAAGAGCCCCAGGGGCAGCGCAGCAACCACCGAGTGCGCGGGAACCGCCATGGCGCGGGGTTTGGCCGTGGGCAGCCGAGACCGGGAGGCGATGCTCTGCGTCCCGGGGTGATCGCTGGGATCGGGATTCCCGCACCATGGGGCTTCAGTGAGGCCAGGGCGAGGGGCGCAGGGCCGAAAGCCCTCCCACCCAATTAGTTTTCGGACCTTTTCCAATTTCAGTGTAGGCAAGTGGTGGTTTGAACTCATGGATGGGAAGCCGGAGCAGAGCCCAGGCTGAGCCTGGACGTGGTCATTAGCCAGGAGGTTAATTAGTGATTGGAGGGACTCCTGTGGTGGACAGGGGAGCCTATGCCTGAAGGCACGGGGGGGTTTGGGGGTGCTGGCAGTGCCCAGGTTGGGCTGTCTGGGTGCTTTCCAGGCTTTTACTTCAGGAAAACCCTCAAGTTTCATGGAGTTTGCAGATTTTTTTAACCGGCTTTCTATGTGTTTGTTTTAAGAGCTGGTTTACGGCTGCAATCAGCTCAAGAAGTGAGGAAGGTGCGGCAGACGCCAGGGAAGGGCTCGGCAGAGGTCTGGGCTGAGAGAGATGGGCACTCGTGCGCAGGCGGGACCGGGGTACACTCACGCATCGCATTTCTCCTCCCTGCACGGGGGGGGTATTTCCAGCCACTGAGAAGTGCTGGTGAAGCTCTTCAGAGAAAAAACAATACAACACAGGCACCCTTAAAATCCGACAGTCACTCCTGTCACCTCTGGAGAAGTCTGCATCGCGCAGAGTGGGGCTGGCAGCACGGACCCGCTGTGGATGTCCGGCAATTCCCGAATCACAACCCCAACCGTGGCAGGGACAGGGACAGCCCTCACACCCCCACGCACCGCACCAGCTCCCAGCTCGGGGAGCCCTCTCAACCTCCTCCCACGGTTTCTAAGTCACCTCAGTTTCTTGTCGAGGTTTCAGAGCAGAAGGTCTCTGATGGCAGGGATGTCACTATCACGATAGTGATATTGCTGCTCAGCAAGAGCACAAAATGAGGACACCAGATGCTCCTCTGCTCGCACACAACAGTGCACGGGATGTGCCCACGGGCAGCCTCGCACCCGGTGGCTTCCACACCGCTCCTGCATCATCTGTAGATGCTTCTGCACAGAAACGATGCTGTTCCTGCCCACGTTTGCAAGTCTGAGATGAGGCAGGGAACAGCACGGCTGTGGACCAAAGCCGTGGGATGAATTTTGCTGTTTCCTCCCTGTGTGGCTCCCAGAGCTCACTCACAGCCGGAGACTCTCGAGCTGCATTTAAAAGTCCGACGACTGCAACAGCTTCAGAGTCCTGGCTGCAGAGGAAAGCTTGGAGACAAGCCTCACATGCAAAGCAAGAGATCAAAAACCAGTTGAAGAATAAGGCCAGCCCAAGACATAGTTATTTTTCAGGTCTCCTAAGTCTGGAAAGGCTGGATTCAGCAGAGCCAGGTTCAGCTCCCAGCTGTGCTGCAACCTCATCATACATCCACCTACTTCTCCAGAGGCTTAAAACCACAGTTCAGCCCAGGGAGAAAAGCTCTATTTTCTGTATAAAAAAATAGCAGTGGGTGGTGGCATCAGGGCTCCCAGGTGAGCAGACATGGAGGATGCGACGTCCCCGCGGGCTCAGCCAGGTGAAGATCACCCTGTGGTTCTTCCTTTGGCATTTCCCAAGCGAGGGCTACCCAAACCAAACCCCAAGGAGCTTATGGAAATTAGCATAAGAGACATTAAAGCTACGCTTTAATTATAGATATATGTACTGGCAGAGGACAGGGTGGGTGCTCCAAGATCAAAACAGCTCAGAAGGGCCATTAGAAACCAGCTCTGAGGCGGTGAAAGGCGGCCAAGCTCCCCAGGGTCCTGAGGAGCCTCTGTGAAATCCCCAGAGTGGCCAGCGTGGCCGTGCTCCCAGTCCCACACATGACGCACGCCCCGTTCCCGACCCAGGCAGGAACGGCTAAAAATACCGGTGTCTCTCCTTCCCCTGAGCACGCAGCTGAGAAACGTTTCCGTTGACTCACTAACCTGCTGAAGAGGCATCAAATGCTCCAGCCGCGACCCACCCTGCTGTTTTGGAGGGTGATGGCATCCCGACCCCGGTGATGGCCGAGCCCTGCTCCAATGCACGATCTCCCTCTCCCAACACTGTGCTGGCACAAGGAGCAAGTCAGGGCGGACAGTCTCACAACTCTTCACTTCTAGGACATTTCTGTGTGACCCAACCAAGGCACCGTGGCTGTCACCGAAGCACCAGGCAGGACAGGGGACAGCGATGCAGCGGCTGGTCCCCATCCCTGCAGATGAGGATGCTGCACGTGCTCCTTGCAGGTATGACCACAGTGATTTACACCTCGCCGAGAGTCCAGGGCTCCCATCCATCCCCATGGCTTTTTGTTTTGGGGGGTCAGGCAGAGGCTGGGAGCTGGATTCCCATGACACCAGGCTGCAACGCGTCTTCCCCCTCCACGCCGACCCCAAGCAAGCACCCGTGCCCGGAGGACAAACTGCTGCAAGGGAGGAGGCACAATTAATAATGCACCGCGCTCCCAACCCATAAATCTCCAGCACAATTCACGGGCGAAGTGAAGGGTGATGGAGAAGGCCTCATCCAAGGTCAGACAGCAAGTCCCGGGCGACGGCCTGGGAACGGGAACAGTGGCCCCAAATTCCCACCCTGCTCTCAGCCCCGAGCCCAGGCCAAATCTGGATCTGCTCAGTGCGTGCATTTGTTGTGTCTACTGCACATCCTTAACGAGTTACAAACAACAGCCCAACGCTGCAGTTATTTCAGCGAGGCTCCAGAAAAGCTTGGCAGATCATATAATCAAAAGCATGAATGAGCTGCAGAAATCTCAGAGCACCAACGAGCTCTGCTGTCACGCCACTGCTCCAGCTTTGCATCACGCATGTCCTTGCCCGGGTGCCGTGGCTCCCAGCACCCTTTCGCCCCATGAGCAGCGCCAGCAGAGTTGGGGTGCCCATCCCAGCACCCTGGGCTGGGTGCTCCGTGCGTGCGGCTCCACGCGCGCCCCCGGCCCTTTGTTCGCTCCCTCCCCAGTTGCAGTGCGCAAGGTTTTTCCTCCAACCCACCAGCAACAGGTTTTGTCCCTCCGCAGCAATGCGGGCACTGAAAGCATCCCGAGGCAGATGTTTCTGTGACCTCTGACCCAAGACTAATGTTTTCCTTTCTGCGCTAAGCTGCCATCTGCCACGGCCGGCACAGATGACACCCAGGCGCTCCTGCAGCCCACCCCGCTCCAGCACAGCTCCTGCAAGGTGGCACGGGGGCTTTGTTCAAATTCGGGATGCGTCAGCCCTGCGCAAGGGGCCGGGGGGTGTTTCAGAGGTGCAGGGTGCATGGGGGATGCCCTGGATGTGGGGGGCTCAGCAGAGGCTCAGTGTGCATCGCCCCGCAGCTGAGAACGGCCACGCTCACACCACCCACGGCTCTCCTGCCCGGCCCCAGGACATCCTCCCAGGAGCTGAGACCGTGGCAAGGATGGGGGTAAACCCCACCTCGGGCTTAAAACGCACAGAATAAACCAACAAGCAAAATGAAAACCAGGTGTAAGCTGGAGCACGGCCACCGTGGTGGGGCAGGGCCAGGGGGCAGCCCCACACTGCAGGAGGGGATGGAGGGGGGGCTGGTGGGGCGCCCCATCCCAGCCGCTGGCCCTGCATCCAGGCTGCCTCTTATCTGCGCCACTATCACATAACCTCTTCCTCACCCTCATCTGCTGGAAGCATAAACGGCGGCGGTTGTTTTCCCCGAGGTATGAGCACCGTGGGAAAGCCGAGGAGGGGAGGCTCAGGTCTTTATTCAAGCCCCGTTTTGGGGGTACTTGAGACTAACGGGGGCCGGGAGAGTCCCCGCTGCCTCCAGCAGCGAACCCAGGCGCTGGATGCAGGGTCTCCCCTGCCGGAGGGAGCAGCGCCCACCCGACACCGGTGCCCCGGTGCAGGCTGGGCTGTGGGGGATGCTGCTCTCTGCTCTGCTCATAGCCTGGAGCTGGAGCCACCATCCCAGACCAGCCGCCCCCCCTGTGCCCCAGAGCCCCCGGCAGAGCCACCCCAGCGCAGAGGGGGTTCAGAAACCACGACTGTGACCTTGTGTGGTGCAGCGGGTTCCCACCAAGGGACCATCACACCCGCAGAGCCCTCTGCACCAGCAAACACACTGCATGACCGAGCGGACGCCTGTGCCAGCACGGTCCGGACCTCATGGAGTGATGCAAGTGGCCAAACGTGAGCAGGACACGCAGATTTCACGTGTTTGCTGGCAACAGCTGAGGGAAGGAGAAATCACCAGGAGAAGAGTCTCCCTCAGCTGCACACAGGACCACAGCCACTGCACGCTGCTCCCAGCCGCAGAGCAGTGACAAGACCCTACCCCGTCGTCCCCACACCTCTTGGGGTAACCGTCATCCCTGGGCTGACGACCAACCAGGAACCACAACTGACTGCTTTCGCACCTTCCCCTGCGCAACCCCAGCAGCTGCAGCCCCCCAGGCGTTCAGCTTGCTTTCCATCAGGCATCCACGCACCAGAGTCACTTTTCCAGTTGTGCCAGTGGCTCCCAGCCTGGAAGCAACACCCCAGCTTTCTCCTGAAGTTACACCCTTCCCTCTAAGACATGTTTCCTCCGTCCCAGCCCCAGGGACCCTGATCTCCCCCAGCTCCAGTCCGACCAGAGAAAGTGCCGGTGCTGGGGAATACACCTCTGTGTCACTGAGGGAAGAGAGCTGCTTCTTACTCCACCTTCCCATTCCATCTTATCCCATTCATTCCTATTCCATTGCCTCCCCATGAGCCCCTCCCGTGTTCCTGCACGGAGCATCACTGGGGACCGCAGGTGCGTATGACTGCCTATGGGATGGCTTTCCGGCAGCATCAGCCCACCTCGGAAAAATCCTGCCGAGCGTGGGAGCGCGCTCCGGAGCCGGGGGAAGGCAGACAGCCCCGGAACATGGTCCCGCTGGGAAAGCAGAGCTCAGGACCCTGCGCTCTGGTCCCACCTCCTGCTCAGCTCCTGCCCTGGCATCGTCACCCGGCTCGGGGGTGGCATGGCACCCCTGGAGCTGGCAGAAGGAAGATGGGTGCAGAGAGACGAGGAACACTTCTGGACGCTGCCCTGAGCTCCTTGGGACATGTGGGGCCATGGATGCTCCCTCCTGCCCTGGCAGCCAGGGGCTGGCGGGGTCCGCTCAAGCCCCCTCCCGGCAGCGGGAACGGCTGTGCTCACCGCGCCTCACCTGCAGCTTCATTCTGTGGTTTCTGGCACAAGCATCCGTTAAGAAACCAAAGGCTTCGCCACGGCTCCCAGGACAGCCAAGGCAGAGCTGCCCGGCTCCCCCTCACCACATGGGGCACCCCGACTGGGCCATGCACCCCAAAGCTCCCGCCGTCCCCGGTGCACTCCGCCGGCACCAGCACGGCCCCACAAACACCTCCGGCAGCTGCAATGCGGCTCCCAGCACCAAAACCCAGTGCTAAACCAAACTGGTGTTTTTTTGGTTTTTTGGGGTTTTTTTGTTTGTTTGTTTGTTTATTTTTATGAAGTCCCATCCAGGCTCTGCTTTATTAAACACCCTGGGACACCAGCCTGGGAAAAAATCAGAGTTTCACACAGGGAGGGTGGTTGGCAAAGCAGCAGGTTACTTCGAGTGACACCAGATTAATAAAGCAAGCGCAGATCTCCAGTCTTGTTTAATTAAAAAAAGCAAACTGCAATCCGAACTCTTTGATGTGTTTTTTTTTTTGTTCCACTTCATTTTTGACCTAGCCCAAGCCATCTAATTGAGATTTTAAGACCCAGACTTTCATCTGGAGAGAAACTAAAGGAATTCCCAAAGCTGGATATACTCATGGACAGGAGTTGGGAAAAACTCCTCCTACCAGCATGGGGGGGGGGGGGGGGGGAAGCTTTGTTTCTTAAGCAGACATTAGTCAGGACAGTTTGGGAATCAAAGTTCCCATTGTAATGAAAAACAATATAAACCCATTACTAAGCGAAGTGGCCAGGCTATTCACCGGGTGGTAACCGGCTACCTGGGAAGGAGCTGCCTTTCAATGGAGCTTCATTCACAATAAACATGAAAGATGTCGAAGGAAGAGACCAAGACAAAACTTGCCTCATTCCCACCCTCAACAACGGCTGCTATGAAATTTATTTTTTTTCTTTCCCCCTCCAGTTGATGTTTTTTATATCCTCTGCCGGTGTAAATCCGCATAGCCCCATTGTTCGTGGGAGTGGGCTGCCCTGCACCAAGCTCTGCCCTCCCCGCTCAGCCCAGTCCCCACTCCTTCTCTTGGAGGAGTCCATTTATGGGGCGACCATGAAGGATGCAACTCCAGCAGAGGATCCCCAGGGAACACAACTCGAGCTGAGGGTCCCACCAGCCACCCGTGGGGCAGGGGACAGTGTCCTGGGGCAGGTCCTCAAGCAAGTGCCCACGCTGGTGACCGGTGTGTGTGTTAGACACCATTAAGTCACCCAGTTCTTCTTTTCCTCTGCGGCGCTGCCCAGAAGCTGTGGCATTTGAGATCACCTGCTGCAACTGCTCCCTGTTTCAATTTTTCATTTGTAAGCAATTTCCCTTTAAAAATGTTTTCTTTTTAAGGCAGCAGAAGGAAAAGTCAGAATTTGGGGGAGAAGAGGAATTTCCACACCACACACCCCACCCCACCCCCCCCAGGCCACCTGCCAGCCCAGCGCTGCTGATGCCCGAGGCCGTTCTCCCTTCCCCATCCCTTTTGGGGTAAATGCCCATTTTCACCCGCTCTGCCCATGCTTGCTGCCTGTGCAGGGCAAGTTCTCGCTGCCTCGCTCCCGGGAGCTCTGACACGCACGTGGTGCCGGTGTCACCATCTCACTAAGCGATGATGAACTCATTTTTTTTCCCCTCCCCGCTTTTCTCTCTCAACCCAAGTTTTGGCTAAACATCGCGCTGCCCGAGAGCCAAATATGGAAAACTCCCACCCGGGACATGTGTGACCCCACCATCCCACTATTCTAATCCTGAACATAAAACTTGAGATTAGGATCTGAGCAGCCACCAACAGTTTAAACAAGCTATATTTAGCTCCAATATTTATAAACAGGAGGAGAAGGGGGGTTTGCAGAGCGCACGGGTGCCCCTGTGGCACAAACCCTACCGAAAGCCAGAGCAATTCGTGCCGGGGCAGTTTCGGTGAGATGCTGAGTGGGCAAAGATGGCAACAGCCGGCCAGCGATGGATCCAGCTCCTCACAGCCATGAAGTTGCTGGTTTCGCTTTGCAAGCAAAGAAAAGCTCCTGAAAATAGTTATTAGCAACAAAAAAAAAAAACCCCAAACTTGCCTTGAAAACCATGGCCTGAGGGACGTAAAGCACCTCCGAGTAGAGGGGTATCTGCTCCCGGTATCTGTACCCCGGGATTTCTGTTGCTGCCGAGTTTAACCAAGGAAACGGCGAGGGAGGGAAGACTGCCTCCGACACCTTTTGCCGGCAGAAATCCCTGTGTCAACATGACGCCCTCACCGAGGGAGCGGGGACAATGGTGGCGGCTCTGCCCTCCGGCCGCAGCCCGCATTCCTGCCCCCCTCCCCTGGAAACCCCCCTTTTGTGGGGAGCAGCGGGCCCTGTGAAAGGGCCGTCTGTCACCCTGCCTTTTGACTTGGAGGTCTGTGTCTAACATTTTAATAGGGGCTGGCGGCCGGGGAGAGGTGTCGTTCCCCCCCCCTTCTCCCGGGTGCTCCCCTGCGGGGTCACTCTCCCAGCCCGCCTTGAAGGCGGTGCGCAGGGCTCAACGGGCAGCAGGTGTGAGGGCGGGAGCTGGTGGAACCGCACATCCCACTGTCCAGAGCCACATTCCTCCACCTGCCCTGAGAGGAGCTATTCCATGGGTTAACCATGGTTATTCCATAGCCCCGAGAGGAGCTATGTCCATGGGTTAACCGCCCTGAGTGCCTTCGGGAGGGTCTTTTTCTGATCCCTCTGTGCAAGGATGCACTGGTGCGGTGGTAGAGCTGGGGACACGCTCTCCTCCATAGCTGCTCATCGACAGCAGGTAATTTCCATCTTAAAATAAATCAGTGCACACTCACTGACACTCAACCCCCCCCAGGCAGTGATGCCAGCAAGGGAGCGTATGGTCCTTGGGGTCCCCATCACCCCGTGAACGACGGCTCTCTTGGCAAGGGGACATGAGACAGAGCAGTTGACTGAAGTGAAGTGAAGGTTTTGCTTTTCCTTTGGTTGCACCTCTTGGGGACAGTCATGGTGCTCACAGGTAGTGTCACATCATGACAGGAGCCATGGAGGAGGATGAGGAGGAATCAGGGAGCAAGGCTCAGCCCTGCAGCCCCAGCCCTCGCAACAGCCTGGGACCGATCCTGCACAGCCCTGGAGGTCCAAGCGAAGCCTGGCACCGCCACTCTCACCTACCGCTGACTTTGGACCAAGCCCAAAGCAACACGCTCCCGGGGTGCCACCGGTGCTCCTCACGGCACCCGGCCCTCCCAGCACACCACCACCAGGCCGCTTGCCTGCAGGGTGCCCCTTCCATTAAATAAGGGCAACGTTATAGCATCATTAAAACTTAATAAATCCATTTCCCATATAAATACCATTAAATTCAGATTTTGGCGAAGGGAATTAGGGTGAAAACTTGTTAAAAGAAAATGACTTCTGCGCAAATACATTTTTGCAACTTGACCGAGCGTGAAAGTTTCCCATTAAAATGCAACTCCGCTCCCTTTGCTGGAAATGTGTAAGAGCCTAATAACCAGGGCCTAAACATTAACTGTTTAACTGACTTTTCCAATATTAACTCCAGACTGCCATGGGGGAAGGGGAGGACGTGATGGGTGAAAGCTCGAAGTAGACATTAATTACTGCTGTGCGAGGGAAGCACACCCAGTGCTCACACAGCTCACCTGCTCCCAACAGCCATTCGTACACACAGACGTGGGACATCACTGGCAGCGAGCAGGGCACGAACCCTGCTGCGCGTGGGGCGGTGGGCAGGATGCTGATCTGTCCTGGGGCAGGGGTCCCCGCGGGACCCAGCCAGATGTCACCCCCCTCAACCACACACACGGGCTTTCATCATGGCCCTGATGCTGCATCTCACACACCGAGCACTGCATTTACAAACAGGCACCTCCATCATCTAATTCACCTGCGGGATGCACCTGGCAGGTCGTGCTGCTCCATCTGGCACCGAGACAGGTTTCAATGTTCAGATAAGCAACAGCACATGGGGGGAAACTGAGGCACTTGAGCAGACCTCACTTGATGTATGTGGAAATCCTGAAACCATCCCGTACCAGACCCCTGCCTGGGGAGCACTCGCCAACACGGGGAGGTGAAATGAGGTGACCCGATCCACCAGACACAAGCTAGAGGTGTAGACGGAGGTGCTGCCACGGGTCCAGGCGCTGCTGTGCACCAAGGAAGGCAGAGTCCACACAATGGTGCACAAGTCTGAATGGGCACCTTCACACCTCGGCCAGATGGTCAGCTGGAAGCAGTGCCGAGCTGCTCTACCAGCAAGACTCAGACGTTAAAGTAAAGACTGGGATGACCCCAGGTGGGCATCTCCAGTTGTCCTGGGGCTTTCTGAGCAGGCAGATGGGAGCTGCCATGGTCTGGTGTCACTAAGACCTAGCGGAGCGCTGCAAAGACTTCCCAACATCACACGCGATAAATGTGCAAAGAGATTTGTGCTATTAAGTCCAACTGGGGCTTCCTCAGCCCTTCGGAGCCCTGGCTCTGCGCCCCTGATCAGACCCTGCTGACACCGGTGGTGCTGAAGCCCTGACCCTTGTGTCTCTGCTCCTGCTCCTGGATGCCTCTGAGCTCAGATACCCAATAAGCAGAAACGCAACACCCCCCCTCAACACCAGAGCAGCATTTCTACTGCTCATTCCAGATCTTTGGCCGATGTGAGTAGCTGCAGTTTTACCCCAGACCAAAGTGCCAGCACAGCCCCGGGCTGGTGAGCGCCCAACACAATGCCCATGGCCGGCAGTCCTCGGGGTGGTGGTAACACCGACCCACTGCTGCTGACACCCATCAAGGTCAACCCCAAGGAGCCTGGTACTGCAGGACGGAGCCCTGCCATGGACAGATGGACTGGGGAAGCTGGGATGCCTCTTCCCCACAGCAAATCCAGGCTCATGAGGGCACCATGCAGCAGGGTGATGTCAGGGACCTGCAGAATTTTGGCACAGCCACTTCCAGGCGCTGGGGCTCTATGCTGTGCCAGCGCAATGTGACGAAGAGAGCATTCAGAAAGCATCTGGGATCACCCCAAACCTTCACCTCTCTGGCATGATGGTCTTTCTAACCCTGGCCCCCAAAGCAAAGGGCTGCAGGAGGTCAGCCCAAGACCAGCCTGGGCAGTGGTGAGCAAGCAGCCCAAGTGCCCCGTGGTGCTGCCCCATCCTGGGCGGCAGCAGGAGCCTGTTGGACACAAAGCCAGGCACCTGCAGTGAAGCAGATGGACCCCAACCTTTTTGGCCCCTGGGATGGAGGCAGGACTCAACCGCGACCCCACTGCAGGGCTGCTTTCCCCGAGGGGGCTAAGTTGTATCCCAGAGGCTCTTCCACTCCATAGCCCCAATGCATGGTCTAAAACCTTCACCTGGAGTTTGGCAACACGTTAACCATGGAGAAGTCTCCATCCAGATCCAGAGCTCACCAGCTCTCAGTAATGGCACCCCGAGGCTACTCCCTCGTTAAACACACTGATGCTCTATAAATTTCGCATTCCACTCAGGTACACATGCCGTTACCATTTGGGACACCTACCAACATGAGCGAAACGAGGGTCAGCACACCTCCAGGCCTGGAAAGAGCAGGTTAATTTCCAAACAATGTTATTTTAAATCTTGCTAACTGCCTGCTGATTATGTTATCCAAGCCCTTAATTGGTGAATAGTTTGGCCTTGCAATGACCAAGCATGTGTCCCTCATGCTACATACAATAAACCGTAACAGCCTTGGAGGTGAGACCAGGGCGTGCAGTATCAGCTGGAACAAATGGACATATCGTGGCTTCCAGCAGGTAGGAAGAGAGGTTTCGGTGGACTAAAACATAACCTGCATGACGAAGTGAGCCACCTCCAGAAGCCAACCATGGAGCAGAGCCCCGCGCACTGCATCACACCGCGGGACCACACATTTAACAGCTGTAAGTACCTGGTGGGGAATAGCCCCTCTGATCTCAGGTGATGGCCACTGCACATACCTCATCCCCTTCGCATCCTGGGGAGCCTCTGAGCAAATTTATCTCTGCCGGCATCACCCCACCTCTCCCGCTCATCTCTGTGCTGCAGGTACTGCTGAGGGACCTGCCAAGATATCTCCTCCTGAACGCAACCCGTGCTGGCCCTTGCCCAAGCGCAGGCCACCACAAGTACCAAGCCAGGAGAAAAATCAAGCTAAAAAACCTCAGCCCAATCAATAAAACCCCAAGGCAAGTTAGCAGGAGTCAGTGGGACCACCTGAAACAACTGATAACCATCACGGCGCCTTGCGAGGACAGATGTAAACAGAGATTCTTCTAGAAAAGAGCTAAAAAATCCCACTGCTGTCCTAGTGACCTCCCCAGCTGGGCTTCTCGGCTACGTTTCTCTTCCACTGGAATCCACAACAGGTGACGCTTTTGTATTTTTAATCTACCCTCTTACCCATTTCCACTTTGTTCTTTCCGAGAATGAGATCAGACTCCAAAGAGCCATCAAGAGTTCTCAACATGGCTGAATCACCGCTCGTCTACTTCTTTAAGAGCTTCCTCTGGTTGATTGTTCAACACTCCACCCTCTTCCTCTCCAGCACGGAGACTGCATTTTTTTTTCTTTGTTATTATTTCATGGAAATAACGTTGGGTTAAAGCACATGAGAAAAACCAAACCAGAAGGAAACTTCCGCCCTTTACAGTGCGATAACAATGACTGAGCATTTGAATAACTTGAAGAGCGCAGAGAGCTGCATGGCTCAGATCACTCCTCTGCCTTCCTGGTTGTCTCCTGAAAGATTTTTGAGCTAAAATAATCATCTCTTCCCGCTACGGTCCCCCTCTGAATGTTTCTTCTAAGGTTTCTGGTCCGCTGCCCATGGAAGCTGGTGGTGGCAATGGGCACCAGCTCAGGAGCCATTGCCCCGGCTGAACTACAACGCCGCGCTGATTCATAAACAGAGGAAGTACTTTAGCAAACTGACTTTTCCCGCTTTTCAGCACAAGCCTAGTGATTAATTTAACTTATTCTCCTCCTTTGCCGACTCTTTGGCTTCTCTGGGCAAGAGTATGACAACCCAGGCGCAGCTCCTCTGACTTTAATGGTGAAAGGCTGGCGGAGCGGGGTTTGAAACTCAGCCCTCTTTCATGCCATCTGCTTTTAACTAGCGGAGCAAGGGAGGTCCTGGGAATAACCATCACATGGCCACCGCAATCTAAAATCAGCCCCGCTCATTTGCAGGGATGCCAGTCAAAACTACAGTTACCCAACAGTCTAATTAGGAGCTATCACTAGAAATCAAACCGACCTCTTGGAAAACCTTTTCATTTTGCCTGGGAAAATGCCTTAGTCAAAGACAAGTGCCTTTTCTGGAAAGCCACAGCTCCCCAGCACTGCGAAACCACACATCAAACACTGCAGCAGCCATCGTCTGCTGGTCCGAGCCCTCCGCAGACCAAACCTTTTAAAGCTCCAGACGTGGTACAAGCGCCATGTGTGGGACAGAAACACCCCGCGCCTTCAGCTGGAGTCTGTGCACCATGCACAAAACTCTGCTGCTGCTCTTCCAGCACTGAAAGACGCGGCTACCCCTGCCAAGATGGAAAGCAGCTCCAAAGGTGGCTTAATTAGGCCGCTTCTGTCGCGAGCCCTCCAGCCGATCAAATGCTCTGTCCTCTCCATTCAATTAAAGCCCTGCGTGCCCCGCACTGCCTGGCAAAGGGACAAGCAAGATAAGGCACCTGGAGTTTTACAAACTATCGCTGTAAAATAATAAAGGCAGAGAAAGCTCTTCGTCTCGCACCGGCAATTCCCTTTCCATAACAGGGCTGATAACTCGGTTCTGGTGTTATCAGAGTCGTCTTCACATAACCCAACTGGCTCTCTCCTGCTACAAATGCCGGGACGCTTGTCCGCTGGAGTAGCATCTCCCTCGTACGCTATTTATTTCACTCCACTTTCTAATTGGATTTGTGGGGGCAGCACAATGGGGCTTTATGGCCAAACTTTGTTAAGTGCCAGGCCGAGCGGAGATGTGGCCAGCAGCCAAAATGGTGCATTTCACGCAGGCGCCAAAGGGCAGTGCCAAGCTTTTCTGTGTCTGGTATCTGTGTTCTTGGCTACGCTTTGTTTAAGAAGCTGGAAGCAAAACTCCTCATAAAGAGATATTCAAACAAGTGGAAAACCGGGATTTTGCGAGCTGCTATCAGATACCTTGGAAAGTCGCACCTCCTCCGGTCTGGCAGTACCTCGAATATCTGTCCCTATCGCCCACAGAGCATACCCTGCACAGGACAAGCGCTTTAACACGCTGCGAGCACGCACCTTGGTTTCCTGCAAAAATAACTCGCGTGCACTCGCAAAGCCATCCCAGCATCTGCAGCCAAGACAAAGGCGGTTATTCACAGCTAGCAACGAAGAAGTTCTTTAAAGTTAACTTTTTCTCTTAAAAAAACCCCACCCCAAGCCTACTTTGGAGGCTTCTCCTCCAAATAGAGCTCGCACACATCAGATCTAATTAGATTCCATCACCATCTGCACATGAAATGTAAATCAGGAGTTGCAGAGACTTAAGAAAAAAAGGGAAGAATGACCACAAGGAAAAGGAGGGGTGTAAGGTTGGGGAGGGGGTGGAGGGTTGGGCATTCTGGGAAGCCATACATGATTAGTCACACAGCATTAATCTGCCTCCCTTAACAATAGCTGCCGAATTTCGACCGAATCCCAGCTGTCGCTTTTTGAATGAAAGAAAACAAGATTTAGAGCGTCAAGCGTTGGTAAGGGCTTCTGTGCAAAAAAAAGTGGCGTGCATTCATTAGTGGCTCACAAAGGGACCCAGCCTTTGTCCATTAAATTGCTCATGTGCCTGATTGATTTGCTGATTTATTTGCACCAAAGGGTTGGGGGGCTCAGCTCGGAGAAGGAGGCGGGAGGTGCCCGGCTACTGGGCAGAGTAACAGCACCCAGGCGGATTTGCAAAAAGCAACACACATTGTCAAGGGAAACTGCCATTCAACAGGTTGGGATTGGAAATGCCTTCAGGTTCCTCCGCCTCAGACTTCCTATTTGGAAATTTGGGGTGGGTGGGAACGTCTCCCCGCCTGCTCTCAGCTCAGGCCACTTTCAACAGGCAGAGGGGAAATCTGGCCGGAAAACAGAGCCTTGCCCATTCACATTTCTTTTATGGAATAGTTTTAAAAAGGGAGCTGGAGTCTTATTCATTTCTCTTGGTTATTGTTCCCTAGGAGCCTGGAGTGAATCGGCCATCGCTGCGGTGGGTCGGTTGGTCCTTCAAAGAGTCCCAACGCTTTACACATCCGTTTCCCCACAATCGGCTTGGAGAAAGCTCCTGCCCGGGTGCCAGGTCCCACCAGGAATGCCGAGCTGGACCGCAGCTTGGCACCAGCAGGGCTGCGGGAGGAGGCGGCGCTGCTCCCCTGCCTGCCCAGGGCGATGGCCCACAGACCCATGGACATCAATGGGGCAACTCCAGTGGCCAGAGCCACACCGTGAAACCTCTCCTGAATGTTTATTGGAGATGTTCTGGACACCGCACCATGAACTGCCACGGTGCAAGGGACTGAAAGGCAATGCTCCAGGGCCAGGAGGGAGTTGTTTATTGGAGATGTTCTGGACACCGCACCATGAACTGCCACGGTGCAAGGGACTGAAAGGCAATGCTCCAGGGCCAGGAGGGAGTTGCTGGAAGACAGACAGACAGTGAGCCTCCCTCCCCGCCCGACGGTCCAACGAGTGCCACGGGCTGGCCCTACCTCCTGCTCCATCAGCAGGGCAGTCTGCATAGGTTAACACCAGCAAAACATGGCCCTTTGCCCATGTTTTTCCACCCAGCTAGGAACAAAGCTCAATCCTGCCAGACTCGCGGCGACTCCTACACAAGCAGGTTATTCTTGCCACTCAAGGAAAGAAAACGCATCTTGCCCTATTAAATCCAGAGCCTTCAAAGCAAAGTCAACATGCATATCAATACTTTGGTCGGGGGAGATGAAAATCCTCTGGCTCCTCCATACTTACTGGCACACCTCTGTCCCGTTGAGAAAAGTTTCACACTTGCCCCCGTTGAGGCAGGATTCAGCAAGCTGCGTGCACCGTAAACCTGCAAACAGAAGGAGAGCGTTAGCCACAGTGCAGGTCCCAGGTGGCAGTGGGAGGTGGGGTGAGGGGGGGCTGCGTCCCCTAGCGTCCCCCAGACCAGGGACAGGCTCACCAAGCCCCCCGGAGCGCTCTGTCCCTGCGCAGCCTGGTGAGACGGCGGCTGCAGCATGCGGCAGCCCCCACCCACAGGGTGATGGAAGCGGGCAGGGACCTCATGGCCTCAGCGCCGAGAGGCTCACCTAAAAATAAACTCGGGGTGAGCTTGAGGGTAGGCTCTGCCTTCTCCTCCAGCAGGAGAACTGACAGAGAGAAACCCCAGATCAGGCCCCTGAGTGACAAATGCCATTTGGGAAAAACCATCCACCCGAGGGCCCACTAGTTACCATCAACTCAGTAACGAAATGAGTTGCCCGTCATAACTTGCTATGAGTAAAGGTTTCATTGTCTGGCCCTCAGAGCCAAATTCTGCACAGTTACCACAGCAACTTGCTGAAAGTACCAGAATCGCTTCCGATTTCCACCACGGCTCGCTCTTCCCCTTCTCTGCCCCACTCGCTCTTCACGGTAACCGGTTCTGCCACACGCGTGTGCAGCCAGAGCAGTTTCACATTGAGTGACTACAGCTTCGCCCCACCACCGCCAGAACCAAACTTCTCCTCCAGACGGCTGCCGAGCCCCATGCACCCCGGGGGACACCCCGCTGCGCTCGGGGCTCTGTCCCCAGCCCCGCGTGTCCCCTGCAGGATGGAGTGGGGTGTTGGGGACCACTCTGACCGGGCACAACTTTCTGCAATCTTTGCTTCCGAGGGGCCGGGGGACCAGGCACGGCTCTCAGCCCGGGCTGCCCCGGTGCGGAGCGGGATGAAGGCAGCCCCCATGCCTTCCCTTCCCAAAATCCTCCCAGGACATTCCTGCTACGGAGGAGAATTGCTCGCTCGGCCCCGGAGGGGGGCATCGCAAGGCCCCGGGGGTATCGCAGGGCCCGGGCCCCCCCCCCCCCCCCCGGAGGGAGCTGCTCCCCGCTCCGCCCCGCATCTCCGGCCACTTTTAGGGCTCTTTTCCCCGGCCCCGACCGGCCGCCCCCGACGGTCGCTCAGCGCTTTGCAGCGAAGGACCCGGTCCCGCCCCGGGGCCGGGGGGGACGGGGACGGGGACGGACGGACGACGGGACGGGACGGACTCAGGGGGGACCCGACTGACTTTCAAGAAACAGGAAACCGAGACAAATTTGCAAAACGGTCAAAAGCTCTCGCGGAACAACAGGCAGGAGCGCGGCCGCCCTGCGCGCCCCTCCGCCGGGCCGAGTCCATCCCGAGCTCCGGCTCCCCCGGCTCCCCGCCGCGCCCCGCTCCGGCCGCCCGCGGTACCGAGCTCCGCTCCCCCCGACCGCCCGCGATGCCGAGCTCCGCTCCCCCCGACGGCAGCGAGCGCGCTTCCCCGCGGCGCCCACCCGGTACCGAGCTCCGGTTCCCGGCGGCCCCGAGCGCCGTTCCCCCGCCACCTCCTCCGGAGCACCGAGCCCCGGCATTACCCCCCCCCCCACCTCCGCGGTGCTGAGCCCCGTCCCCCCCCGCCCGGTTCCGGCCCCGGTTCCCCCGGCGGCGCCGAGCTCCCGTCCCCCCGGAAGGAGCTGAGCCCGGTCCTCAGGCATCCCGCGGCACCGAGTCCCGGTTCCCACGGGGACCCCAAGTCCCGGACCCCCCCACCCCCGACGGCTCCTCTCTCCGGTGCCCGCGGTACCCCGCGGTGCCCCGCCGGGACCGGGGCACACACCGCGCCCCGGCCCCGCTCTCGGCAAACTTCCTGCCGGTCTCTGGGGCGGCCGGTCCGGGGCCCGCGGCGGCGGCGGCCCTCACCTCGCGTCAGGGCGGGCAGCAGGAGCACCAGGAGGCCGGGCGCCAGGAGCCGCTCCATCCCTCTCTGCTCCCGTCGCTCACAGCCTCATAGATCCGCGGGACCTCGGCCGAGCCGAGACGGAGCCGGTGCCGGTACCGGTGCTGGTAGGCGCTGCCCCCGCCGGGAGCCCCAAACACACCGCGCCCCAGCGCCGAGCGCAGCGACTCCCAGCGCCGGCGCCTCCCGCGGCTGCTCAGCCCCCGGCGGGCCGGAACGGGGGGGGGCGGGACGGAGCGGGGCGGGACGCCATGGCACGGCAGGGGATGGGATGGGACGGGAGGGGACGGGACGGGACGGGACGGGACGGGACGCTCCTCCCTACGCAGCCCGAGGGGCTGCCGCTGGGAACCCCGTTCCCGCCACTCGGGGTCCCTGCGTGGGGTGAGAGTGGGGCTGCGGGGTCCGCGCAGCCCCTACGGGCAGCCCCCAGTGCAGCCCCCCCCCCCCCCCCCCCGCACCCACTGGACACCCCCAGTGCAGCGTCCGCCCCTTGCAGCCACCGGACACCCCCAGTGCGCCACCCCCCCCGCACCCACCAGACACCCCCAGTGCACCCTCCCTGCAGCCACTGGACGCCTCCAGTGCAGCCCCCACCAGACACCCCAGTGCAGTCCTCCCCCCCTGCAGCCACCGGACACCCCCAGTGAGGCTCCCCCCGGGCAGCCACTGGACACCCCCAGTGCAGTCCTCCCCCAGTGCAGCTTCCTCCCCCCCGCACCCACCGGACACCCCCAGTGCAGCCCACCCAGTCAAGGCCCGCACAGCCCCAGTGCAGCCCCACACACCCCCAGTGAAGCTTCCCCATGCAGCCCCCAGACACTCCCAGTGCAGCCCCCCCCACATGCAGTCCCCACAAACCCCCAGTGCAGCCCCCCCATCCCCAGGTGCAGCTCCAGCGCAGCCCTTCCATACAGCCTCAGTGTGGACCCAGACACCTCCATGCAGCACCCCCTCACAAGCAGCCCCCACATAGTCCCAATGCAGCCCCCAGACACCCCCAGTGCAACCCCAGACACCTCCAGTTCAGCTCCCCACCCCAGCCTTGGCGCACCCCCCCCATGCACACCCTGCATAATCCCAGTGCAGTTCCCCCCATAGTCCCAGTGCAGCCCCAGTACAGCCCCCTCCCAACCCTGGCGCAGTCCCCTTAACCAACCTCAGTGCAGCCCCTGCGCAGCCCCCCAGCGCAGCTCCCCCCAGCCCCTGCACAGCCCGGGAGACACAGCCCCTGCAGGCTGCAGCCCCTGCTCAGGGACCGCAGGAGGACCCAGGCCCCCAGCATGACCCGCAGTGTGCCTGGGGGGGGGGGCTCTGGGCATGTAAACCATGGGGACACCCAGGGACGGGGTGGTGGTAAATGACCGGTTGCACCGGGGGACCAGGGCTTGAGCTGAGCATCCCCCGGGGGTCACAGGAGAGCTGGGCGCAGTGTGCGCTCGGGGGCGTGGGGTGGGATTTGCCCTCTGCCCTGCACCGCGACGCAGGTGCACACAGGTACTCTGAGCCGTTTCCTACCCGCCTTCACCGTACGTGCAGGCAGCTACCCGTGGAGCCCGCGTCGGATGTTGTTTGTTTTGCGCTGTGAACTAATGAACTCGCAGGCAGAGCCCTGGCCAGCCCCATGCGCCGCATCAACAAATAAACAAATAAATTAGGAGAAGCGGGGAAGCCAAACCCAGGAGGCAGCCCGACAACCCCCAGATGTGTGCAGGCTTCCCGTGTGTGCAGCGCTGCCTGTGGGTCCCTGCGCCGTCATTCCCGTGTCCCCAGAGCCCCGCTCCAGCCCCCAGCCGTCACCGTGCCGTGGTTGAGCATGGCACACCTAGCTGCTCCAGAGCTTGTGGGGTGGGAGCGTGGGGATGTCCCACCCGAAACCCAGCCAAGCCCCAAGCCCGAGGATGGGCTTAAGCACTTAAACTGATGTTTGCCGGTGTCACCCAAGAGCTGTACCCACACAGCACCGCCGCCGGAAACAGCCCGTGCGAGGGTGTGAATGAGTGATGCTTCCTCGCAGGGTTGTGGGGGCCAACCCTGCTCAGCGAGGCTCACCGTGACACTGGTCCTCTGCGTTTCGCCACCGGTCCTCTGCGTCTCACCACGGCAGCCTGGTGTCTGCCACCACAGGCTGTGCCGCTGTGCCTCCAAAGGGAGGGGGGCAAAAACTCAGAGCACAGAGAATTTGGGGTACCAACTGGCCCAGGGAGGGGGGCACCTAAATCCCATCGGGCTCCTGGGTCTCTCCCTGAGCCCCCCCCGAGCTGTATTTGTTGGAGGCCATCGGATGGTTCTTTTACAGCTTTCAAATATGGGGATGTGTGGGACCGGCCTTTGGCTGAACGCTTGGGAAAGAGGAAGAGGAACGAGGGTCAGCAACGGGTTAATGGGAAGGAGGTGACACTGTCATCTGTGTCTCTCACAGGGCACCTCTTCAGCAGCCCCCGGGCTCATCCCATCCCATCCCACCCCATCCCAACCCATCCCGTGCCAGGCCCGGTGTTATCCCACTGCTTCCTGTTGTAAATTATTTCCAGAGCAAGTGTGAAACAATTAAACAAACCGAAGGGCAGAGTCTGCTCATAAGATCAAAGGAGCGAGCCCTGCAGCGGTACCTCGCTCCCGCACTCTCGCCTCCTTCCCTGCTCCTCCTGCATTCGTCCCTTTGGGCTCTAAAACAGTGCCTGGGTCCGGGTGGGGGGGTTGGGGCTCTGCGCGGAGCACGGCGCCACACAGGGTTCGGGTGCCGCTGAAAGCTTAAGCCCCCTCTGAAACCTTAAAGCATCCTGGGGAGATGACACTTGCATCGCTCCGTCATGGCAGAGCAGGGGCAAGGCCGGGCCCTTGGCGCACTTCAAGGGCAAATAACAGATGCCAAAGGACATGAGGCTGCAATGCCTCTTCACCCTCATTTTCTACCCTTGGCATGGAAGTGGGTGCTCCCACTGTGGTCTCCTGCCAACAGGAGTGGGATGGCAGCGACTGGGCAGTGGGATGCGGCCCCTGCTGCTGCCCCGGCTGAGTGATGTCCCTGTTCCACCACGACTTTGCCACCATCTCCAGCCTCAGCCGGAGGCAAGGCAGCTGCGAGGGCAGCCTGAGGTTTCCACTGCTCGGGCTTCCTTGGAGATGAAGGCTTCTGCTTTCTTTCTCTCCATTTTATCCCCTTCTCCCTCCCCATCGGAGCCCAGTGAGCAGGGAGCATCTCGGCTCTACCTGCCTGGAGATACCAGCTGTGGCTTTGCCAGGGCTTGTTCTCCGCGTGCAGAAATCATGGCGTGTTCAGCTTAGCTGCGCTCGAGGGCTTGCTCCCTGAAACTGGAGAGAACCCCCCCCAGAGCCCCGCCGGACCACCGTGGCCATGCCTGGGTGCATGGGGCTGTCGGGGTCCCTGCCATGCCCACGCCTTCTGGGGATGGAGGGGCAGTGATTCTGGCTGCCGCGCAGCGTGGCAGGATGTGGTGGCGGCGGAGACACCCAGCCCTGCCGCTGCTCTGGCACTGCCGCGACGGGCACCACCGGATAACCAGGTGCCCCTGGCACACTTGGGGTGCTGGACACCCACAAGCCTGGGGCTGAAAGAGCACGTGGGAAGCCATGCGTGCACCTTGGCCCTGGCTTTCCTCTGCGGTGGGGAGGGTCTGCCCGCGGTGGCCGGGGACAAGGCTGCGGATAAATGCAAACACACCAGTGCATGCGGCCGTGTAGCCGTGCCGCCTTGCCCCCCCCAAACACGAAAGGTCAAATCCATCTATTTATTGCCATCACCCGGGGGCTGCCATCACCCCGCAGCAGTGGGGTGGCTCTGCACCAGGAAAGGCTTTGCCGGGGGGGGAGGTAGAAGTCTCCTCTGTGGTTTCCCGTGGGCAGGACGGGGGCACGAGCATCTCGGTGTGAGGATGACTCCTCCAGCCAGGTGCTGCCATGAGATGTCCCGCTTGAATCTGGTGCCGTCCTTCCCCTGGTACAGGGGGGATTTGGTGCGACATCCTCGCAGGGAACCTCCTCGAGTTTCCTTGTCCCAAATGCCTCCCCCAGAGACTCCTACCGGGAAACGGAAAAAAAGGGAGGAAGGGAAAAGTCAGCATTCAGCATAAATCTTTTTGCAGTAAGAGGTGAATATGACATAAACCCAAAGAAACTTTTATTTTGAGTGGTCTTCAGGGGTTAAAAATAATGGGATTTTAGGTACTTTTAAAAATAGCGTTCATAAAAGGCTTTAATAGAAACCTTGGCAACTGTCCATGTGATTAGTGATTTAAAAACATAAAACCTCCACACATGTTTAAAAGTTTTAATAAGTTAAAATTAAATGAGTGAAACTCTGGGAATATTTTTTTGTTACTGCAAGCTAAGAAAATTATGTCCGTTAAGCAAAACTTAATACAAATATAAACAGGTAATGCACATCTGTAAATTATTTTCATGTCTCCAGGGGCTGGAAAAAAACCTAAGTGAGACCAGCATTCTTATATATATTTTGCCTTGACAGCTCAGGAAAAAATTTGCCAAAAACCAGAGTTAGAGCACTGGGCTGGCGTGGGAAAGTTGGTTTAGTGAGAAATTTGCCCTAGGCTATTTAAATAAAAACAGGCGTTTTTTTAATGGCAAATGCCTGTTAAATACAACCAACGCGGCTTCCAATCGCTTGAGTAACTAGTGTGCCTATTCCTTCTTGGCACTTTCATGTCTTTATCATCACAATCAATATTTTGCTTTTATACATTCAGCGCAATAAACATAGGACCGATAAGGCAGACATCAAACTGGATTTCTCCTGCTTTCCCCACCGTGCTTGGTTCGGCATTCCTCTGCCAGCCGGTTTCTGGAGCAGCGCACAGTGTTAGCCCTCCTCGTGCCGGTACACACACCCGCACCTTTGCTCACGCTCTCAAAAAAAGCGATTTTTAGTAACTAAGCATAAATCAAAGTGGGTAGAACATCCTGGAAAGTCTGAGCAGATAAAAATACAGCCGGTCATGGAGCCCGCGATGTAAAACTATCCCAGCCAAAGCTGCCCCATAATGGGATTAAGCTGTGATTCCCTGGGGCACCGGAGAAATGAGGCTGGATTTGCAAGAATGGTCCAAATCCTGACTTTTTTCTTTTTCTTTTTCTTTTTTTTTTTTCTTCTCAAATAGCTGAGTGGAGCATTGTGAATGGACAGCCATAGGACAAATCACATCAATCCCACCACCCCTCTGGAATGACGGTGATGGCAGTACCTATGGCAGCATGTTCCCGGGGAGGATGACTTTCCTCCTGGCAGCGCTGTGGGGATCGGTCCCACCAGGGCATCCGGGGTCGGGATGGGGACAGAGGACATCCAGCCCTGCTGTGGGTGGAGGTCGGTGCCATGCGTGTCCCTGCCCTGGCACAGCTGCTGTGCCCAGGCTCGGCGCCCACGGGGTTTTCCTCCTTGCAGGCTGCTGAAACTGATTTTAATTGCAAGGTTGCTTCTGGCCATCATTTCTTGGTGTGTAAAGTCAGCTTAGTAACTCTCACCCACGGGATTAGCGACAGGCAGGGAGATGTCCTGGAGGAGCAGATTTCCCTGCACTGTTTGTACCTGGGTGAAAGGTGCTGCTGCGCTATTGCTCTATAAAATGTGTCACTTTTAAAATAAAGCACCTTTATGGGCTGCGAAGGGAGAGCAGGTGTTGGGCTGGTGCCTCGCAGCCCGGCCGTGGCCTCCCTGTCCCCTGCGCTGCTCTTATCCGCCTCCATAAATCAACCGAAACATTCGCTGTTGTGTAAACAGAGGCCCATGGAGCTGCGGGTGACCATGTGCCCGTCCCCAAGCCCGTCCCATCCCCACGCTACTCCCTTGCACGCGCCGGGGCATGGATGCACCCACCCGCGAGGGCTGGCTTGGGATGCGGGTCCCCCGGTCCCTTGGTGCAGGTCCTTGTCCCCTCCATGCTTCTTCTTGCCCTTGCCTGCACCCGGGTGCTGCAAAACCTGCATGTCCCTGTCCCCATCCCCTCCCTCACTGGGGCAATGACTTGGGGAGCATTGCGGGCACCCAACGTGGGGCGGGGGGCGGCTCTGCCCCGGGGGAGGTGGGCAGTGACCTGGCTTTCCCAAAGCGCAGACCCCAGCCCAGCCTTGTCCCCAGCCCTGGGGCCGTGTGGGACGTGTTTGCACCCTGTGTTTCACGTGCGTCTTCTTTCAAAAATATCCAGTTCTTTGCTTTTTCTTCCATTCCTCTTTTTCCGGCTGAGCCAAACAGGACTTTTCATCATCTCAGCAAAGAAATTGCTCACCGGAGTGTGCGGAGGGGCTGGGATCGGGCCTTCTCTGATATTTATATTAAATAATTGAAAACCATGGCTCGCAGCAGTGAAAATCCAAGCATGATTCTCTGCGCGCAAGCCTGGGCATGAACCTGATACTGGATTTCTGGACTGCTGCGCAATGCCAAGCACATCTGAGTTACGCTGGCATCCCCACAGTTTCACCCGGCTCCGCGCCGCTGGGATTTGCCTCTCCCAGGGCAAGCACTCAAGAAAGATATCATGCCATGCGGACACTCGCTCTATGCAGGTTTTTGGGCAGGTTTTTTGGGAGGCGTTGCTCCCAGAGACCCGGGCATGCCCCTTCTTGCCGTGCTGCCCCAGGGCAGGGCTGGCTTGCAGGGTCCTGGGATGCCACCGATGCCGGCAGGTCGTTTCGGGGACGGTTCAGTGCCAGCTCTGTTCTCACAGCAATGGGATTCAGGACTTGGGAGCTCCTGCACCAGGCTGAAGCCAGATGAAATTCTTAAGTGATTACAAAAAGGGGGTGAAAAAGTGCTTTCCGCATCCCAGCCCTTGCTGCCTGCTCCGTTGGCGGGCACTCCCACCCACCGCCCCCTCTTTCCTTCCACGTGGAAACAGGAAGATTTGGAGATGTTTCATTTTGCAGAGCAGCTGCAAAGCGGCTTTCCCCCCACCCCCAAAAAAAAAAACCCTGCATGCAGAGGGGACCACGCATCTTCTGCACTGACACAGCGTGTTTTGGGCTATGGGCACCCGGGATGGCAGCCCTGCTGCCGGGGTGGTATGGGGGCTCTTGTGTCCCACCCACCATGGCCAGGCACATGTGTGAGGGCTGCTGTCGGAGAACGCTTCCCACCCAGCTCCGACCTTGGTGCCTCCCAGCGAAAACACCTCCTGGAGGGAGGCCAAGCATAATAGCCAGTTTCTTCTACTCCCTTCCTTCCCAGGCAGCCATATTATCACAGGGCTCGGCCGTGAATCAAAGCCAGGCACACGAAGACGGGAACCAGGAGAAATCGGCCGCAAGATGCCGTTTCCACTGGGAGAGGAGAGGCTGTGGGGTACCGGCTGCCTCCTCGGAGCTGCTGGCTTTATCGCGGTGGGCTCCATGCCTGGGAAGGAGGGAGGGAAGGATGACCCCCCTCTCCGAACCTTGCTTGGATGCACTCAGGAGCCCCAGGAAAACCCCCGTCGTGCCCAGCGCACCCCTCGTGCCGGGGCACCGGGGGTCCCCTGCCCTGCGCCGCAGTGGCTCCCACGGGGATGGCTGCACTCGGGGGCTTTCGTGGTGCTGCAGCAAGTGGCAAAGGGTTTGGAGAAGCCCCAGAACCCATTCCCTGACCTCTGCCCGCTGGCAGCTGTACATGAGCGATTTATTTCCTGCAAAATCATTGCGGATTTTCTTTAGAATTAGGCTGAAAAATAAATTAACAAAAACCGCCTGTGATGCCACGTCCCTCTGTGGGGTCCCCTCCACGCTGCGGATCACCCCTGCTTGGTGAGGGCTGCTGCCCGCTGCCTCCCTCAGCAGGACAGGGGCTCTCGCTTGGGCTGTCCACTCTCGGCGTCCTGAATGGCCCATGGGGCTTCCCCCCATTCCCACATTTAGGGACGGTCCTGCTGCTTCTGCGCCACGGTGCAGGCAGAGGGCCGGTGGCACGGGCCAGGCTGTGTGCCGTACCACCCACCAGCAGCACCTGTCCCCGCGGCACGGGCCGGGGCGGGTGGTGGGCTGGGAACTGGCTGGCAAAGAGATACCGGCAAGGTGCGAGCCCTCCCCTGCCGCCCCGAGCCACCAACTTCAAAGCCCGGTGACCTTTCAAATGCAGCGGCTCTTGCACAGGGTGGTGAGACTCACAGCCAGGGACGAAGCGGGGGGCGCAGGGAGGGGGGTCTGGCACATCTGGACCCACTGGAAGGATGGGGTTAACCCCCCTGCTCTGGCACATGGGGACAGGGTGACACTGCCCAGTGGCACCCCCATGCCACCACCAGCTCCCCACTCCTGGCAGGAGCCTGTGCCCCACCGGAGCAACATCTGCCCTAGGGACGGCTGGGCACGGCTCTCACTGCCACCCGGACTTTGGAGCGTAGGAGCTGTGCGGCAGCCCAGGCGCCGCCGAGGGTGGTGGCGTGCTCACTCCCTCCTGCCCCCGCACCTCACCGAGCTGTGTCCCTGCGGCACCGGGCTCTGCTGGGGCCCTGGCACGGTTGGAGCTGCTGCGTTGTGAGCCGTGGTCCCCACTGCACCATGCGGGGAGCTGCAGGCGCCTGTGAGACGATGCTCCCATGAATGTCCAGCGGCAAAAACACATCAAAGCCCATCCTGATGGCAGCAAGTAAACAGGAAGGGAGAGAAAACCAAACACTGCTCCTTGCAACCGTCGGGGGAGGAAAACAACTTGCTCTCCAGGAGGGAGAAGGTTTGCTGCACTTTCAGCTGCAACCCCCCGGAGAAACGTGGCAAATGAGCCAAATGAGCCAAAAGGGATCACGACCACCTGCCCCAAATGCTGCTGGGTGTGTGGCTGTGGGGGGCTGAGCCCCACTGGCGGGGGCTGCAGGGGTCAGGGGTGCCTGTGCATCTCCTGCTGCCTGCGCATACCGGGGCATCGTGCCCAGAGCTCTGCAGAGCAAAGTGGTTTTAGGAAAGCCAGTGGAGACAGGGCTGAGCGGGATGGCGGCTGTGCTTGGTTTTGCAGCAGCGGTGCAGCACGTCACGGGCCACTTCCTCGCCCACTGCCCCCATGCCTTGCAGCACGGCCGGTTCCCAGGGCTGCCTGACGGGGCTGCGCTGGGGTCCGGTAATAGGATTAGGGGCCCTCCTTGCCTGGTCATCCTGTCCTAATCCCGCCAGGAGGGGAAAAGTCAGGCCGGGACAAAAGGTATTAGCCTGGCAGTAGTCCACGCCTGGTCATGGCCCGCTGACCTCTGTGCAGACGGCGGGGACGGGGCACCAGCCACAGACCCCTCGCTGCTGCCATGTGGGTGGTCGCAGCCGCCGGCTGGATCCCGGCGCTGCAGGGGCTGCCTGCCGGGCCGGTGGCACGTGCTGCCGCATCGGGGTCCTGAGCATGTGGGGCGTTGGGCATGGGAGCACTGGCACAACTCCCCTGGGCATCAGCGGGACGAGCTGATTCACTGCCTCGGAGCAGCTGCTGTCCAGCAAAGTTCCTGTTTTTCAGTGAAATCCCCAATGCCGTGCCTGGAAAAAACAAATGGGAGCGGAGCAGGTGCCTGGCCCTGTGCAGGGCGGCCGCGCGGGCTCAGCCCTGGCTGTCTGTTGAAAACACAAACTCCAGAGCTGGACCAGTCCGTACTCACAAACCAATGAAAGCAAACTCAAAAAACTCCCCCCAGAAATAATGCCCCAAACTCCAGGGTTTGGGAGGGAGTCAAACCCTCCTGCTTTAGAGCATGAGCCAAACTCAAAAGGTGGGAAAATCAAAATGAAACTTTCCCTGGAGAGGGATTAGCCCCCACGTGCCTGCTGCCCTCCACCCGGCATTGCTGCTGCTTGCCGCACCAGCTCGTGCCGGCTCCTGTGCCCACTCAGGGGCCCCAGGGCACCGCAGCGGGTCCCTGTCCCTGCAGAGTCCTGGGCAGCACAGCCAAAGCCACCTCTGCATCCATGGGAGCTGACCCAAAGGGCGGGACCTGGGCTGTCCCTGCCGCTGGGTTTCAGGTGTTCAGGTGTTATTGACGTGTCCCTTTGCATGGGCACGGCAGTGCGGGGGCAAAGCGTGGTGCTTGGGGAAGGGGAGCACATCCCCACCCTGCAGCGCTCCCAGTGTTGGCTGGCAGCAGCCCTGGGGAGAGCCCACGGTGCCTTGAGGGAACACGAAGGTGAAGGGCCCAGCCGGGCTGTTCCCGCACCCCAAACCACATCCACCCTGGGGTGACACCTGGCACAGCACTGCCCCAGCATTGGGGTGGGTGCGGGGGGAACGGTGTCCATGCGAGAACGGGTTGACTTTAGCTGGTGCGGCTTCAGTTTGCTGAGTGGGATGTTTTCAAACCTGTACTTAAGGGAGGAGGTTTGCCAACGGAAATATGTAACTGACTGTAAATAATAGCTTTTATCTGCAGCGGTACCCGTGAAATGAATAAGCTCCCCGGCAGTGGTGGGGCAGAGCCAGCAGCTCTGCGCAGGTGACAGCGGAGGGTGTTGGGTTACGGGCTCCCCATCACTGCCAGAGCCCCCCGATGACTTGTGACAGGTTCATAAGCTGAGAAATGTGATGCTTTGCAAGGTTCAGTAAATATTAGGACTACTCCTCCCTCTTTCTGGTGCAGGTTTAATTGCTAGGATAATTCATGAGAGCACAAGGAAAAAAAAACATCTGGGAAAATAAGACCTGTTAAATAGAATCCATTAATAACAAAATAATTGTTCCTCTGCATGTGATTCAGACAGCTGCCTAATTGTTAATTACCTCTATATGAGAATAACAGGTAATTATGAGGCTATATCACGAGGAGCTGACTTTTTTTTTTTTCTTCCTGCTTCTTTTGCTGAATGCCGGAGACGGAGCGTGCCCCGGCAGGTCACTCCAGGACTCGGAGAAGAAACGCTCCCCAGGCAGTGTTCCTCCTGCGGGGGTGAGGTGGGAGCTCCGGGTCCCAGCCACGTCCTGAAGCTATCGCTGCTCTCGGACACAGACCCTGGAGCATGCAGCTGGGGACCGGCCACCTTCCTCATCTGTGGGACCTGCCCACGCAGAGCCCAGACCCAGCTCTGCACTGAGCAAACACGAAGCAAAAGTTATGGGTGACCTTGGTCACACCATCACCTATGGGTGGCTTCAGGAAACATTCTTGAAATATTTGATTCCCATTTGTCTGTCGCAAAATGTGCTTTCTCTACAAATGCGCACACACATAAATACATGCACACTCAAACCCAGAGGCATGCGTGTGCAACACGCACACACACACGTAGACACCAGACAAGTGTCCTGCAGAGGCAGGACTCTGCCTTAGGTTTTTCTGGACCAAGAAATGTTGCTGGGTTCCATTTTCTAGAGGTGCGAGGATGCAGAGACAGACAGGAACTGCTGGCGGTGGTGATAACATCTGTGCAATTAGTGACACTGCTGCTGGTGATTTGCCATCACTGGTTTTGTGCAATTATTGCCTTTGGCTTCTTCCAAAGACGAGATGCCAGCCAAGAGATAGCTGAGCAACGAGGAAATCGGGACAGATGAGTGCGGATGGAGAGAGCTGTCTGAGACCTAGTCAGAGGAGGACGCAACCCCAAGCGTGGTCCTGTTCTTGCTCTCTCCTCTCAGGGCCAAAGTGCCTTTAATCCCCTCCAGGTGGTTTGCATTTCGGCTAACCAGTGTGTGTCACACGACACATGGGGGTACCGGTGACCCCATGGCAACGCAGCCCATCTGCCTGCCAGAGAGCTGAAAGTAGGATCAGAAAACAGATCGGGAGCTGAAGCTGCTCAGGAGTTGTCTTCAGTGCTGCTGGTGAGGAAGAGGAGTGAGGAGCGTGGCAGAGCCGTACTCCCTCCCGTACTGACTGTGCATGCCTCACGGGCCCGATCCAGTGCCAGTAAAGCCGATGCTGTTCCCCATGTGCACGGGGAACAGGTCAGCCGTCAGCAGAGATCTCTGCAGGATGGGGAGCTGATATCAGTCCCGGAGAAGGCTTTTCCTTTAGCCGCCTGGCAAGCCAGTGCTGGGGAGCACCAGCTGCTGCGGGGTCCAGCAGCTCTGGGGTTGCCCTGACTCCGTCTCCCATCCCGGCCATTTCACAGAATCACAGAATCATGGAATCACGGAATGGTGAGGGATGGAAGGTCCCTCTGGAGCTCCCCCAGTCCAAACCCCTGCCAGAGCAGGGTCACCTCCAGCAGTGGCACAGGACGGCGTCCAGGCGGGTTTTGAATGTCTCCAGTGAGGGAGACTCCACCACCTCTCTGGGCAGCTGTGCCAGTGCTCTGCCACCCTCAAAGGGAAGAAGTTCCTCCTCATGTTGAGATGGAACTTCCTATGCTCAACTTTGTGCCCATTACCTCTTGTCCTATCACTGGGCACCACTGAAAAAAGACTGTTCCCATCCCCCTGGCACCCTCCCTTTAAGTATTTATAAGTATTGATAAGATCCCCTTATGCTGCCTGCAGCAGCCTGGCAGAGGGACCACGCACCCTCTTCCAGAGCCCCAGCCCAGGGATGGCAGCTCTCTGGAAACTGCTCTTTGCCCTGTGAGGGTGAAGGCAATGGGGCAGCGTTGACCCCGTGCCCGTTCTTGCCTTTGCTGGCAGCGGTGGTGTGCAAACGAAGTGCTCGGAGCCGGCATGGGGCAGGACATGCCCAGCCTGGCACTCCTGGTCCTGGGCACGTCCCGCTGCCAGCAACATGCTGGGTAGGGAGGGATGCTCTCCTCCTCATCCCGGCTTCCTGCAGGCAAAAATAGCTACGGGCCCCAGGTTCCTGTGTATCTCGTGTATTTATAGTGCGAATGGCTCCGTAACGCTCTGCCCTTCTGGCTCTCACCTGCATTTCGGGGAGGAAATACTGTCTCCCATGCGTTTGTGCGCGTCTTTCACACCAGAGAGGCCTCGGCACTTCCCACAGGCACTACATAAATGAGGTCCCAGCGGTGGGACCTACGTGACTGCATCCCTCTGCGCTGGCTGCAGGGCATGGGGATGGTGCCAGTCTTGGGTGAGATGCCCCATGGGTTGCAGTGGGTGTGGGAGGTGCATGGGGTGCCCGATGCTGCCATCCGACACCTGCGTTTGCACAGCAGCAGGGGCAAAGCCTGTGGGATGGCACGATCCTTTCCAGAAACAAAAAAGAAGCAAGCCTGCAAGCCAGCTCCCGGCTCAGCGCTGCCCAAGCGAGCCGGGGCCACAGCCACCAGTGTGTCGGCTTTGCTTGGCTGCCCGGGGGCCCGGCAGCGCTGGCGAGGGCAGGGCTGGCACAAATCACCACCTGCAGCGGTGACAGGAGCTTATTTTTCTAAGCAAATCACCAAAGAGGCTAAATATACATTTTCCATTCAGTTCCCCAAAGCAGCGATAGCCCGGAGCCTAAAAATAAATCCCTTTTGATTGTGTCTGGGCCAGAATTAGACTGCCTCTGGACCAAGCCCTGTTCAACTTCACCCCTCTCTCTCCCTCTGGGCTCCCGGCAGGGCGGGACAGGGTGTCCCCGTGTCCCTCCCGCCTTCCCCAGCGCCCGCCTGGGGATGCAGGGGGCCAGGCTGAACCACGGGTGCCGAGGGGCGCTGAGCCCTTGACCACCCGAGCCAGACCCAGCTCGTCCTTCCCTCTGCTCTGTAAGTAGTAACCACTGTTACATCTCAGTGAAATAATACATTTGAAAGAAAGGGGGGGGGGGGGGGGAAATACCATAAACCCTGTAAAACTGAAATTGTAGTTCTCCCGGGATGCAGCGTCTGAAATATTCCCACAACCTTTGCATAATGCATTGCTCATGTCAGACCTCGGGAGACAGAAATTAATAGCTAACAGCAAGCAGGCATGGCACACACGTGGGCTTTCCTTCGCTCCGCGCTCCCAGGGGCTCCGTGCTCTGGGGATACTTTCCTTTACATTCAGCTCAAATAATTCTCGTTTAAAGACATGAGAAGAAAAAGACCATAGAGGAGTCAAAGAGTATTTGTGCCAAACAGGAAATATTCAATAAATGTTTATCCTCTAACACAATGGTGGGGTTTCAAAAGTTTTCTATGGATGTGATTTAAGGTTGAGGGGGCAAAGGGGCTTTTCCTCCCCCTCTAGCTTCTGGATGAGCGAGAGCTGAGTTTGGGCTCTGCCTGCAGCACCAAACTCCCTGTCTGGGAAGCTGCTCCTGGCTGATGGAGGTGCGATCTGGACCATGCTGTCCTTCTGATCGCACCCACACAGGGATGGGGCAGGAGTTAAAGACTTCACCGTCAGGCAGGACACTGCCCTGGGTAGGGTGCTCTGTGCATCAGTTTCCCCGCTGAACCCCCCCATTCCCGGATCACCCCACAGAAACGGGGCCATGCTAACCAGCCCCCTTGCAAACTGCTCCTTCCCTCTGTTTTCCTGATCCGTGTGGCTTTTTCCCAAACCTTCCTCCCCTCCCCCCCCCCAAAATGTGAAAAAATAGCTCCATCTGGATGCTGTTTCCACCCAGGCACAGGCCTCGGGGCCGGGAGCCAAGAGAGCAGCGCCTGTGAACGGCAGACGTGGGAGCTGGAGAGGATGTGACGGGGAAGCTGTGAGAAAAGCCTGAGGTCGGCAAACCTTCGGCCTCACCGTGAGAGCCGCTCTCCCTCGCAGGAGAGGGTTCGGCAGCCGGAGACGCAGGATGATGCCAGCCCCGAACCTGAGGGATGGTGGTGGCCCGGGCTGGGGGATGGCAGGGAAAAGGGTAAAGGCATGGAGAGAGGAGGGACAAATTTTGCCCAGCAGCTCTGTGCTGAGCCAGCGCTGCATTGGGGCCCCATTTCCACCCCATTTCAGAGTGGGGCATCCCCCAGGGCCGTGGCGGTGGCCATTTCAGGCTGTCAGTGTGAAGCAGCCCCAGGGATGCTGCACCATTCCTCCAACAGCAGCTCCAGCCCTAACCCTCTGGCCGCCACTGTGGGCTCCCCAGCGCTGGCCGTGGGAGGGGACGGATCGGCTTCCCGCTTCCCAGACTTCCCACGCCAGCACGTGTTATTTATGACTCCCAGGTTTTGAAATTAAACATAAATTAGTGGAGGCGGGGCAGGGGGGGTATTGGGAGAGGGGGAGCGGGGGCGTCCTGCTCCATGGTGGCCACCATGCAAGGAGCAAATCTGGCTGCAGGAAGGGGAACAGTCACAGCCGGCACTGGAGGAGTTAAGCTGCCCGGCGTGGGGAAGCCACCTCCATCCTCCAAAATACAATCGACCAGGAAATAAACAAGAGCTTGTGTTTGTTTCAGTTCACAAGTGAAAAATAAAAGGATTTCCTGCAGGCCGGGTCGCCTGGGGTCCCACAGCCCGGCCACCCAGCAGCCCGCCCCGCGCCCATTGTTGGCCCCAGCTCTGCCATGGGGGACATTGTTCCCTCAAAATGGCCCATCAGATAAAGGAGCTGAAAACGGCTTCCTGGGCTGTGCCAGCGACGAGTATTGCACGGCCACTAGCACCAGCAAGAGCAAGCCCCATGGGTTTTATCCAGATTTGGGGTGTCCCGGCTGCAGCCCGCAGCCCGGGTCCTGCAGGCGCCCTGCGAAGGCAGGCAGCGAGCGCGTCCTATCCCGCCTTCTGCCCTGGGACTGGGATGACAGGCAGGCAGTGATGCCCCATCATGTTTGCAGGTGACCCCCAGCACGTCCCCCCAACCCCAAGCGGGGCTGCAGCGGTGGGTTGGACCCAGAGCTGGGGGGGCGCCCGAGCAAGCGAGGGGTGTGGGGAGCTCCGGGGGCCGGCACGATGGGACTTCACACCCCCTCAAAGAGGGTTTCCATCTTCCTCTTTTTCTCAGACAAATCTTACTGAAGCAGTAAAACCTCACATTTCCTACTGTTTAATGATATTTGCTGACTGCAGTGTCACAACAACCATACCGGATGAGTGGAAAGAAAATAAATGCTAGAAAAATAACCCTGCGTGGAGGCGCGGGGGAGTGCCAAGCCCTGACAGCTGCAGGGCTCCCAGCCAGCAGAAACCCCTCGCTGACGCTGATGCTCCTGGAAAGCAGTGGAGAGTCAAAGGGAAACTTTTCTGCAGCCGCTGGCGAGCCCCACTGCCCGGCCCTGGGCCGGGGGGGACCCTCGGGGTTTGGCAGGGCTGCTGGCAGTGCCAGCGGTGGGCTGCACACCTCGGTGTGAAGTGCTCGATGGGGCTGCAGCACACTTTCACTGCCACCTTGATTGATGTGTTAGGAGCATCTGAAAGCGAGGGACATTTTGCATTTCAAGTTGTTCCCCACCTGCCTGCCACCCCCGAAGCACTGCCAGGGACCTGCCTGGGGTCTGGAAGAAACCCCCGAGCCTGGGTAGGAGGCATTTCGGCAAAAAATAATAATAAGAAAAAGAAAAATAACGTGGGGGAAGCCATCAGCCTTCGCTCCCATCCTGCTTTATGGAGCAGCCTGGCCACACTGGGCCAGAGCAGAGATCTGGGGCTGGTGCGGTGGCTCTGATCTCCTCTCCGCTTGCCTTGCAAAACTCGAGCAGGCTGGACTCAGCGCTCAGCCCACCCAGGAGGCCCCTCTAGGGCACAGGGTGCGATTCGGGGCTGGCGGAAATGCTGTCCCCTCGTGGAGGGATGTCCAGGAGGTCTCCTGTCCTTGCCACAGCTGGTGCTGGTAACCAGCATCACCTTTCCTTCGTGCTGGGAAAGGAAACCTGCTTGAAGAGCTTCTTCCACTTTTATTCCATTTTGAACTGGGACATTCCACGCACTGGTGGCCTCATGGTTGCTCCAAGGGCTGCAATTCACGGACATCTTTAGTGTCTCCACTACCCCACTGGTAAATCACAGGATGGACAAGCAACCAGCTCCTGCCGTTGGGTGACCTTGACCCTGTGGCTCCCTCAGGGGCATGGGGCAGCTCGGCACACCATGGGACCTGACGCAGTCCCCTGCCCCAGCTACTGGGGACAACGTACCTCGCTTGGCTCTGGCGAGAGCTGGGATGGTTTATGGATGCCCAGCCAGCTCCTCACCAAAATTTGGGCTCAGGGTACCGCGGGAGAGCAGCTCTCACTTAACTAAAACCCAGCCTGCTCTGCAGAGACACTGGTGGTGGTGGCAGCTTGTGATGCTCATGCTGGTTTTGTGCTGGGGGTGTCAATAAGAATCTAGAAAAGCTGGGAACCATCACCTGGAGGTAATGTGGTGGCTGCCCTGGGTAGGGGAACAACCGTGGGGATGCGCTCACGTGGGGCTTGCCAGTCTGCAGCTGCCGGGGAACACTGCGCTCTCCCGGCTGCACCGTGGGTGACAGGTCGCACCGGAAGATGGTCCCATGGGTGCCCAGCAGCATCACCGGGGCGGGCAGGGGGTGGGGGTGGGGCAGGATTGTCGCAGGAGCTGCGGCGGCTCCGATGACTTGCCGGGAGCTGCGGGCTGCAAGCGCTTCCTGCGATTTGGCCCTCAGTGAATAAATAACCGCACACAGAAGCGAAGGCAGTGAAGGATCTTGAGCAGAGTAAATATAGTTCATAACATCTCTTTTTTTTTCCTTCGGTCTGATCCCAAGCCCTGTCTGTTTGTACTCTTGCCTTTGTTTTGTTTCTTTTTTTTTTTTTCTGCTGTGTTTTTTTAGCCAACGTTTGATGGCAACCTCCCAACGACACATTCAGGCTGCTGAAAGCGCCTCATTTTGCTGCGGCCGGGGCAGCAGCTTTCATTGATGGTTCGAATCACTAGGCAGCCTCTGGGTTGGAAAAAGACAACAATACTACAACACTCGGAGGTTTTCCAGAGCAAAACTGGCCAGAAAGAGGACTTAAAAAAAAATGGTTTTGGTGGGTTTTTTTTTGCCTTTGGCAACTGTAAATTAAAACCTCTCTGGGTCAAAATCGCTTCTCGGCTGACAGGAGCGTGGCTCCGTGGCCAAGTCCACAGCCGGCTGAGCCGGGCAGTGTCGGCAGAGCTCTGCTCAGACACCCCGCTGCTGCCGGCTGCCACAAGACCCTCTGGTTTCCAACTCGATAAATCAAATGCCAAACCCAGTGCCTTGTAAAGCAACGCTCGGGCGGCATTTCGGGAGGTTTTGCTTTGCAGATGCAGCTAATTGCCACATTGGAGGCGAAGGTGCAACACACGCTGTGGTCTTACCAGAGCTATCAGCTGCAAACTGCAGTGTCTGGCTTGGGTTGATTCACTTTCAGGCACTTCCCCCTCCCCACAGCTCCTTTGGGGATGTTTATTGTTTTTTCTCATCAGCAAAGTCAAAAACAGAAAGGGAAAAATGTCTCCCAGGTGGTGGCCAGGCGACGGGCCACCCTGACCCTTGCCAGTGCTCCTGCTCCAATGTCCTCCCGCCACTCGCTGCTGCTCCTCCTCGGCAGCTCGTCCTGGGGACATCACAAGCTTTCGGGTGGTGATGGGGTGTGCAGCTCCGAGCATGGTCCTGGTGTAAGGCCTCGGTCTCCTCTTGCTTGTGTTTCAGTAGAAGCGGGGTGTCCCTGGGGTGGTGGGGCTGGAACTGTTGAGCACATGGGTTGTGCCGGCACCGCCGCCTGCACCGGGGGGATGGGGACAGGGGCCATCCCAGCTGCTCTTCGCAGGCAGGTGAGAGATTTCACACTCATCGGCAAAGCAAGGCCTCCGAGGAGGGGGAATAAAAATACCCGGAGCGGTATTGCCTCTGGGAACGCTCATCCTGGGAGTGGGAGCAGCCCTGCTGCCCTCTTCTGCCACCCCTCGCTGCCCTGCCCGGCACCTGTGCCCCACGGGACCCCAGCCCAGGGGTGGGAACGTGCCATTCCCCTGGGGCCACCAGCGCAGACAGGCAGGGAACAGCCCCGCTCTGCTTGGAGGAGCTGTCCCTGGGGAGGAACTGAAACCTGCCCCGTAATGGCAGGAACATGCTCCTCACTGGGGTGGCAGAGCTGCCACCAGCCTGCCTGTCCCTCGCCCTTCCCACAGCTGGCTGGGTTCCCAGCAAACCAGCTCCCAGAAGGTCCCAGAAATTGGATTTTGCCCAGTGGAACTTTGCAAACAAATCCGGGAAGGATAATAATGAAGTGTGCAGCCCTGCTCTGGTGTCCTTTCGCTTTATTTATTTTGCATGTTGCAGCTTTCCACCATGGGCCGGCGGTGGCTGGAGGGGGCTGCATCACCCACAGCCCCTCTGACCGCCGAGCGGGAGCAGAGAGAAGCATCTCCACATCGGGGCAGGAGTCCTCCACAGGGATGCTGCAGAGGAGCACCAAAGAGATGCGTTAGATGTTGGCGAGGCTGAGCATCTGCTCCTGTCCTCCTGGAGATGCCGCCTCCTCCCTGGCTGTGTTCTGCAGGGCTGGGGCAGATCTGCTAGCCTAGATGTCCAGCAGCCCATCATCCAGGCCTTGAGCCTGCAGGTCCTCTCCCACCATGTCCATGCCACACCACCTGCCAGGTGAGGAAAGACTTTGAGGTGCAACGTGGCAGGGAAAGGGAGACGTGGCTCCAGCCATACTCTAGGACATCGCAAAGACAAGGCAAGGAATCTCCCAGGACAAACCTGGGGGATTGGGGAAGAGGAAGCAAAGGGCATCCCCATGGGAAAACACATACATTTTCGGGGAGCAAGAACAGAAGTGCTCATTACTCATGAAAAAAACCCACAGAAGTCCTTTTCAGGCATCGGCTTCCAGTAACAAAGCCAGATTGATGGAAAAAAGTGCTTTTATTTTTTATTCACCAATGGAGAAGCTAAAAAAAGGACGTAAAAAATAACTAGGGGAATGTAAAGAGTCAGCTGAGGGAGCTGGGTCCCAGGGGCATTCAGACAATGCCTCCTGCCCCCGGGCTTTTAATTATTGTGCTCAGGAAATCAAACAAGCGTGCTATTATTTATTCAGAGGAGGCATTGGTTTCCGTGTGTTTTACAGGGGTTTGCCTGGGCAGCCCACAGGCACGGAGGGACGATTCCTGCTGAGGCTGCTTAGTGCATGAGGAGGGCCCGGCCAAACCACTCTTGGGTTGGCACCGGGCAGGGGGTACGCAGGAGAGGATCCACGGCCCCATCAGACTCCCTGGGCAGGTGGCACTGCCTGTTTCAGGGTGCCAAGGGGGCAAGCAGAGCTGCAGCTCAGCCCTGGTGCAGCCCCATTTCCCAGCAGCTCGGTCACTGCTGGTGGTTGGCCATGGACTGCCTGGTCTGAGCCAGGGCTGGGAGGATGCTCCCCGGCTCATCGCCGCATCCCTGTGCCCTGCGGATTGTCCTCCCCTTGCCATCCCCTCCTGCTCCCCATCCTCCCTTCCTCCCATCTCTCCCTCCTCCCACCCCGCCGAGCCCCGAAAGGAGCCCTTGGTATGCTGTGTGAGTTGCAGCTCAAGTGAGTTTTATTCAGCTCCACTAACCTTGGCAGACAGACCCCAGGGAAAGGGACAAAAGGACAATTGTTTGCAGCAATTTTGCCCTCAATTGGTTTCCCCATCAGCTTGCAGAGCGGCACAGCCAGCCAGGCACTGCCTGACTAACAGCATTAAATTCAACTCTCGCTGCTGTGAGCTGGAAGGCGGGGGGGGGGGGGGGGGGGGGGGGGGGGGGGGGGCGTGGAGGAAATTCAACTTTTGGTGGACAATTCTTTCCTTTCTGTGCACAAAATCCTAAGCTGTGGTAGAGAAATGGGGGGGAGCTGAGCTTACCCTGTGGCCTTGCTCCATGGGCAGGCTGCGGCACGGCAGGTGGGGTGCTGGTGCCTTCATCGCTGTCCCCGCCGCTGCGCCCGGCCGTGCCGCATGCACCCCCCGGCCGGAGCACGCTGCCCTCGGCGGGGGCCGCCTGCCTGCACGCCTGTGCTCACACTCCAGCTGGAGCCAGCCCAGCACCGGGGCAGCGAGCCGGGCACTGCTCGTGCCGCCGTGGCTGCCACCGGTTCTGCCGCTCCCCGTCACCGCGTCCTCGTCCTGCGCTGGGCTGGCTGCAGTGGCATTTCTGCAAGAAGCCCAAACAGAGAGCGTCTGCGCTCCAACGCGTCACTGATGTGAGGTCAAGCCTGGCAGAGGCCCTTCCCGGGCTCCGGAGAGTCTTTCCAAAGTCTTTGCTATGGAGAGGCCGTTGGGGTAATTTAAGCTGCCTTCCCGCACGCCCACGGCTCGCCACTGCCACCGCCCCCCCCCCCCGCCTTCCCCCCGAGCCTCCTCACGGCCGGGGAGTCACTTGAGAGTCACTTGAGCAACCGGCACATCTCTGCCAAAGATGTTCAGTTTTAACTGTAGGGATCCCAGCGGAGGGAGGGTTCGAGATGTAATTCCCTACTGTTCATCCCCCCAGTTCCAGCCTGCGCCCTTTCTGATCTCTCCCCCGCCGCCACCGTGCCGGGCTGCGGTTTGGTCCCTCAGGGTCCCCATGGGAGCAGGGACACCCACCGTCCCTCCACCACGAAGCTTTACTGGGAGCAGCCCGGCCCTTAGGAGCAGGGAATGGTCTCACATCGCTAGATCAACGCAACCCCCGGCAGCCATGCAGGCGTGGCAGAGACCAGCTAAACCATTCTCCATCGTGCCCAAGACTGTGCCAGCAAAGTCATCCCAGGGCCACCTGGCATCCCACCAACATGGTCCCCAGGGGAGGTGGGGTCCCATGGGATGAGGGGGGCGGGCAGCCTGGGAAGAGGGGGGCTCGCTGGCCCCCAAACCCCTCATGCTGAGCAGGATCCGGCCGCCCGTGCCTGCTGGGCTCTCCCACCAGAGCTCTGGCACCACAGCATCGGAGGTGGCTGGCACTGGAGGGACACGGGCGATGGGTGGCCGGGGAGGGCAGGAGCTGCGGGGTGAGCAGGCTCGGGCACCTCTCCCCCTGGCCCCGGAACCACGGTGGCTTTAAAACCCAGTCTGGGATCCGGACTGTAACGAATGGGTTGGTTTTGGCCAGGCCCCAGCTGGAAACCCGCCTGCAGCCTGTCTGCAACAACGCCGTGCTCAGCCCGGCTCGGGGACCTCTGGCACCAAACCACCCCCCTGCCCAAGCAGCTCCGGGGATGGCATGGCGTGGTTTTGGCAGGATGGGGAGGCCTGGCTGTGCCGGGGGGTGCTCACTGGGATCAACCCAGCTGGGATCCTTCCTTTCCAACCCAAGAGGGTTTCCAGTGTTCCCAAGGGAGACGCAAGGATGCCCCCCACATGCAGGTGACATGTCCGCACAGGCAGCACGGTCCCCTCTCCACGTGCCTTGGGGACATCTCTGCACATTTGAACTACAGGCGGGCGAGTTTTGGCTGGCTGCATTTTAACGATGGGAAATATGCCCGGGCACATCCCCACAGCAGGAGAGTACAGGGAAGAAGTGCCATTCCCCGGCCGCCTTTTGGCGTGCCGCATCTCAGTGTCATGGGACAAGGTGGCAGGTGGATGCAGGAGCACCTGCGGCACTGGGATGGTGTGTCCCGGCCCCCACAGCCCCGCACCGGGGAGGTGGGTGTTTGCAAGGCAAGGGGGAAACCTCATTCACTGGCTGTAGCGGCGGTGAGGAGCAATCATAATTAATGCAGCCCCAGAGGCCAAATTCCTTTCCTGGCTCCGGTGGGTGGGTGCTGGGTGGGAGTCGAGCCGGGGGGGGGGCGGGGGGGGCTGCCCAGCTCAGTGGAGGTGCCTGGAGCAGGAGGGAGCCCTTGCACGAGGTACCCCAAAATTGATCTGCTGCGGCATGGCTGGGCTCAGAGTCCGGAGGTATTTGACATCCAACAGACTGAAAGGGCCGGGAGATGCTCGCTGTTGATTATTTGCAGTGTAATTAGGTAATTAACAAAGCAAATGAATTTCGGTTTCTGTCTTCAGGGTTGGATTTGGCATTGTGTTTGCCCTTGTTTTGGGACTCTGTTGAGGAGCATGGTGTGAACCAGGGTGTGCAAAGTCTCCCCACTGTCCCTGCCATCCCTCTGACACCTCTCTGCCTCCCGCAGGCACTGCCCACGGATGAGGGGAGCCCCGGGTGGGCTGTGCAGGGCTGCAGGGGGGCTCAGCACCCCCTGATTTTCCATGAGGTCTTTGCTTCCAGCACGCTGGCCACAGAAGGGACAGGTCCTTGGGACAGGGCAGTGTCTCCGGCAAGCCCATGTGCCCTGACCTGGGACTCGGGGGTTTCTCGGGTCATCAAGGCTTCTAGCACAGAACCTTTGAACCATTTGCTCCCGTGCCTTGGGAGGAAGGAGTTCTTCTGGCTCTGCCACAGTGGAGTCTGCAAAAATGCATGCGTGAAATCTTTTGCAAACTTGTCTCTGAATTCCTACAGAAGAGACTTTCCGCTTCCCTGCTCAGTCCCTCTTCCCTTGGCCCGTGTGGAGGGGGAGAGGTGGGAAGCAGAGCCTTCTGCCATCCCGAGCCCATCACTGATGGAGATTTTGGGGAGAGACGGGATCTTTCTTGCCAAACCACTTTGCAACAACAGTCAGCCCAGACTGCTTTTGCTGCAGGGACTGGCAAAGGGAGAGGCTGTGGAACAAAGGAGGAACTTCTCCACACATACCACACACAAATATTTGCCATAGCAGCAGGAACAAAATAGCAAATTAGCAGCAAATGAGGTGATCCTGTGCTTGGTCCAAGTTACCTGGGTAGGAAAGTCCCACTTTAACATTGCGCTGGGCAGGTGAAACGCATCCTTGGAGCAGCTCCAGCCGTGTCAGCACAGCTGACACCGGGTCAGTGTATTCCTCCCTGCTGCTTCCTTCCCCAATGGCTGCTCGTCCACCAGCCCAGAAGAAAGGCAGGAGGGGAGGGAGGGAGGGAGGCAGCAGCCCCCGGCGCGGGCAGGAGCTTGGCTGTGCCGAGCAGTGCTCAGGTGGCAGCAGGCACAGAGGGGCCAGGCACTGGGGCAGCCGCTGGCCGGTGTTGGCAGGGAAATGCCATGGTAACCCGCCGGCGTGATGCTGAGCACCGCGCGTCCTCCCCACGCTGGGGCTCGGGGAAGAAAAGGGGACAATGGGGTCGGAGAGGCAGAGCTGCCTCCCCAAGCTGTCCTACTTTGCTGCTCTGCCCCATCTGTGAGCTGTCAGGCACCCGCCTGGCTTCGCTCTCCGGCTGCTTTGCCAGCGGGGCTGGAAACTCCCCCCCCCCCGCCAGCAGCGTGTTGCAGGGGGGGCTGCCCTGGGGGAACGCCATGCGGTAAAAGGCAGCCAGTCTGCGGGGATGCTCAGGGAAAGCATCTCGGATAAGCGTGGATGGCCTTTCGGCTGTTGTAAGGGTGGGCAAACAGCCTGCAACGAGCCAAGGCATCTTCTTGGGACTGATGTTTCTCTTTTCTTTTGAAGCAGAGGGATGGACACGCAGCCAAGTGCGCGGCCGGCCAGGTGGATGCCGACCCAGGTGGAAAAACCCAGAAGGCAAAAGGCACCTCCAACCAGCCTCCCAGTCCGCCGGCCCTCACGAGCTGAGAAGACAAAGATTTTCCCATCATGGGTCCCCGCTTTGCCGTGCGGGAGCAGATGTGGCGTGGCTCACACCTGCTCCGTGCACGGCACCACGGCTTGCGTGGGCACAGGGACGCGCCGTCTCAGTGGGGTTTCTCCTACTGCCACCCCCCAAGGTCCGTGGGTGTGGGGTGCTCCCCCGAGCAGAAGGAGGGAGCCGGGTGCTTGGGTGCTCTTGCACGCCCTGGCAGGAGCCGCACAGGGTGCAGGAGCACGCCCAAATCAAAGGGAGAATGTAATGAAGATTTCCGACGGAGCGAGATAGTGAAACGAGCAGATCTGGGCCCCCACCGACAGAGACGGGGAGACTCCCTCTGTCTGCATCGGCATGCCAGGGTTCATTTACATTTTTAAACAGAGCGGTTTTTAATTGATATTGTGCTCAGATAACATGAGGAAGGAAAACCGTAGAGGCCTTTTCATGTCTGGGCCCCAGCTCTCCTGCGGAACCCTGCGTCCCCGGGGGGAGACTGGCTCTCGGGTGCTGCCAGGGTTGGGGTGCCGGGGCAGGCAGGGTGCGATGCCACTGCCTGCAGGGACGGAGCGGGGCTTTGCTGTGCTTCTCCCTCTGCACGCCCAGGGCCTGGCATCGCACGAGAGGAGGATGCGGGAAGGTTTGCACAGCGCATTTTTGAAGTACTTAGGGCGAAAAGTCTCAGCAGCAGTTCACTCCTTGCACACACATCACCCCCAGCGTCTTCTCTAGGCACTGGCAAACTGTTCGCCCTTGCACTTGGCCTCTCCCCAGAAATGCTTAGGTGTCCCCTTCCCCAGACATCCGCAGGAGGGGGTCCCGCAGAGGTGGGTGCACCATCCGCGCTGGAGGGAGCCTCACCCACTGCCCATGTTACCCACCACCAACACCCAGGCTGCGCCGGTGGCGGGAGGAGGGGGAGAAGTGGCGCGGACACGCTCGTTGGGAAAGCCATTTGAGGAAATGACTCCAAATAAATCAGGCGGATTCATTCAGATCCAATTCGGCCCCGGAGAAAGGGGCGCCTTTGTGGGGAGCGAGGTGGCCGAGCCACCCATCCACCTGCCCTGCAGCCCGTGCCGCCGGCTCTGGCGCCAGCGGCAGCAGCTGGCCCGGCCGCCTGCCCCGGCGCCTGCCAAGCGTGCCAACACGGCCCTAAATGCTCCCTTTGACGGCATCTGCTAACGGCCAGGATGAGGCGCGGGGCTCAGGGCTGCCGGCCATGCAGTGCTCCCAAGCAGAGCACGGTGGGGTTCGCGGGGTGCTGGTGGTGGTGCCCGGGGTTTGCACCACGATCCAGCTCAGCTCAGCAGTCTGCTGCTCACGGACTTTGAGGCAGGTGCTGCCGATCGTGGGGCAGATGCTCCTGGCCCCTCCAGAGCTTTTTCTCCCCGTTACTATCTTTAACCGCCCCGCCAAGGGCAGTGGGACACAGCCCCCCGCCATTTGCTCTGATTCTTGGGATGCTCCACGTGCCGCAGAGCCCGGACCCCAGCGGGTGCTCCCTGGGGGGGCTGGGAGAGGGGTTCACGGGCCTTTGATCCACCCCACATCTCCCCCGCCATTGCCAGCCTGGATTACATCCCCAGCTCGCCTGCACCCCATGCACAGCTGAGCCCGCGGGTTCGGCATGGCCCCGGCACAACTGCGGCCGCATCCTTCCCAGGCGGCGGGAGGGGAGAGGGGAGAGGAGTCGCTGCTCGTTTTCCTTCATCCTCTGACTGCTCCCGTTGCTCTCCTGGCGGTGTGGGGACCTGGCGAGGTCGGGGAGCTGGGATGTGCTGGGGAGGGAACCTCCCCCTCCGCCCCGCCAGCTGTGACACCCAGGAGCATGTGCTGTTTCCGGAGAGGAAAATGACATAATTCATACCCAGAATAATTCCCTCCTCAGAGCAAACCCAGCCCTATCTCCCGACGGACGACAGGGCCCCAAACCCCTCTCTTGTTCCCTAATCTCCAGCTCAAGCTGTGAGAGACAGTGGGAGGCGGAGGAGAGGTCCAGGACGGTGGTATTTGAGACGTGGATATTGCAAATCCACGCCGAGCAGGGGGGTAATGGCTCCAAAGATGACAGAGTCCCTAATTACATATGCTTAGCCAAGATTTTTGGCAACAGCATCAGAAAGGAGCTAAAGCTGCCTAATTCCTGCTTACCCCCAAAATAGCCCCAAGCAGCCATGGCTGAGCTGGGGACATGGCCTGGAGCCGCCCCGGGGGCATCAGCCGTGGGGGTGGCAATGCCAGGAGACCCTGTGGCTATCACATACCCCCTCCCCAAGTCACACCAGTTCCGAGGGCACAGTGGGGTGGTGGGTTTCAGTGCCGGGGCCCCCCTGCCTCCTCTGCAGCTGCAGTGGGACATTTCCCAGCGGGGCCGGGCTGGGGCTCGCTGCCGCAGAGGGGCTGCGCCTGGTTATCTCCCCAACGAGGGGCCTGGAGCCATCAAGATCTGCTCCAAACAATCACTTCCTTTCCCAGGCACCTTCCGAGAAAAAAAAAAAAAAAAAAAAAAAAAAAAAGAACAAAACCCCCCAACAATAATAAAAGAAAAAAAAAAAAAGAGCAGACTTTTCCCAGTGCTGCCGCATTTCCCTGCCTTGTGTTTTCCTGGCCCCACACATCTTCCTCGCCCAGGGATTGTCCCCAGCCGGCTCTAGGAGGGCTCTGCACCACTCCAGGCTGATCCTCAGGGTCGGTGAGGATTTATCCTGCTGTAAGCTGGATTGGAGCATCTGGGCTCAGACCTGCAGGACCAGGCGAGCAAAACCCCGATGGGCCACCCTGGCGCTGTGCTGGGGATGAATCCTGAAGGATGGGAATGAATCCTGAACAATGGGGGTGAATCCTTCATGCAGGGATGGGACTGCACCTTTCCGCTGTCAGTGTTTTGGGAGTCCTTGTGCAGCTCTGTTTTCATCTCACCTCACACCTCCGCCCAGCTGAACCTAGCACTCAGGTGACTTTAATAATGACATCCCCTTCCCAGACGTTTTCCCAGTAAAAAGGGAAAGGCTGATGGATTTATGGGATGGATTGCCCTTTCCCAGCTGCAGGAATCCTGTGGGCTCTGGTGGGAGCACAAGCAGCTCCGGCACGGCTCTGCAGCACGGCACAGCTGCTGTGCTTCACTGCAGAGCGTGAAAGTGGGGCTGCCAGGACAGAGCAGAGGATGTGGGTCCCATCCTGGGATGGCTGCACTCTCCCCTGCGAAGTGCCGGTTCCCAGGGCTGTCTGTCCCCGGGGGAGTCTCGGGGAGGCAGATGGGGGGGCTGAACCCAAGCAATGCCTTCTGCCGCAGGGACTGGCTGCGTCAGCCGTGGGGATGTGTCCATAATTCACGGCAGCGCAACCCGAGCTGCTGGCGATTGTTCCCGGGGCCAGGTCTGTCACTGGGGACGACGCCAGCATCCGTCCCCTGCCCCTTCCCAGCCCCTCGACTTCACAACCTGCACAAGGCAGGGCTCGACCCAGGCACTGACCTCCCACCTGCTGCAAGCCGTGTCCCAAGGTGTGCACGCACGCCTGGTCTTGCACACACACCTGTGCCCACACTCGTGCCTGCTCATGCACCCACGACGCTGCTTTTCTCTCTTCTTGGCTTGGGCTGCAGCAGGAGGGATTCAGGCATTGCTCTGCTCTGCACTGCGAGGTTTATTGTGACTTTGGGGCCGAACTCTCTTCCCAGCGGGATGTGAGGCACCTGCACCGGTTGTTGACGGTATTCTGGCAGTGGTTTGCTGGGTCCCGAATCACTTACATGAGAAGTGCTGTTACTGGCACATCTAAACATGGTTTTAAGGGAAGCCCCGAGGCTGCCCCGACTCCCGGCTGTGCCCCGGTGCTGCCTGACCAGCACCCTCCATCCAGGGCTGGCCTGGAGGGGGCCCTAAAACGAGATAGGGCCACCGGCGCTGCCCCTTTTTTGGGGCTAGTGCCAGCCCAGGAGACGCATTGCCTCGTCTCGTCCATGCACAGACAAGGCTTTGCTCCTGATCTGTCACTACGCAAAGTCCTGGCGCCAATTGGGCTGACTGGTGCCAGGCGTGGAGGTGACCCATGGGCCAGCAGGGCTCTGGGGCCAGTGAACCGCAGCTTCCCCTCGCCGGCGTGGGGCAGAGGGCTGTGCGCTGCCCGCAGGAAGCCGGGGCGATATCTCCCCTTGGTCACTATCTTTCTCTCTCTCACTCACAGTTTCCCATGCGCAGAGCAGCTGGCTCTGTGCGATAGGACCAGGGGGAAAATACCCCATTTCCCAGCCTGGGGGCTTTGTGCGGACCCCCCCCCTGCACCTGGGTGCTGGGCTGGACCCTGCGCCTCTCCACCATGCCCGGAGGCATCTGGGGGCTGCACAGACTCTCTGCTCTTTTTGGGGTATCCCTCTGGCTCAGCTCTGCTCCACATTTTGTCCTCAGTGCCCAGGGATGAGTCCTTGGGCTGTAAAACCCCTTCTGTCCCCCGCGTTGGCTCATGCCCCCCAGTAAGCACCCTGGGGTGCAGCGCTGCCTGGCCGGACGGCTGTGCCCGGCCCTCAGGTCTCCCACTGGAAAAGATTAATCTCCCAATGATTCATCTTCTCTCGTGTGGGAGCTGGGACCTGTTTCGGTAGCATGTGTTCCTGTTTGGTCATGGCTTTGGTTCGCTTCATGTGTTTTTTCTGCAGTGGCAGAAGCTCCCTTCCCCTCGCGGGCGCCAGGATGACGTTTATTTCAGACGATGGGCTGGGTGAGTGGCCGAGGGACGCAGTGCTGGGGCCAAACCTCCAATTATTTTACTTTCCCCACAATAACAACTAGTCCTTGGTGGGAACAGAAGAGCCTGAGTCCATTTCTGCCACCCGGTCAGGGCAGTCTGGGCTGTCCCTGGCACATGGGGAGGTGACCGAGCGGGGACAGGCGTGCACTCCCAGCATGGGCACAGCACACCCCATCCTGGCCACGCCATGACATCTCTCCTGTGTGGGATGGCCACCGCTGAGCTGTGTCCACCAGGAAGCGAGGGCAAGGCTTTGTGTAGGAGCTTTTTTTCCCCCTGTCTGCTTGCGCACGGGATTGCACAAACACATTTCCCCTCCGGGCTTTCGCTGCCAGATAATTGTAAGCAGGGTTCTCCCGGCCTCCCTGAGGCTGCAGCACGGGCCGTGTCGCTGCTGGCTCTCCCCAGGCTGGGCAGCCCCTCGCCTTCCCTGCCACTGTGAGTTGGGCTCCCAGGGACCACAGCAAGGCTTTTCTTGTATTTTTGGGGATCCACAGGGAGCAGGAGTGTGTCTGTGGCAGGGAAAGGGGTGTTTGTCTGCCCGCAGCGGGCTGGGATGGACATACCGAGCTGAGCCAAGGCGATGAGCTAGCATGCATCCCAGGGGAGCCGGGAATGCTCCCAGCCGCCCGCTGGGGCAGTTGGTGCTTTCCAAGGACGCAGGGTCAGCATTGGCCTTGTCTGACCGGCCACCTCGGTTGTCAGTAATAAAAAGCAGCATTTTGAATCTGCAGCGTGGGGTAGGGAGGGAGGGTTTTTCTGAGCGCCCGGGCCAGGGCTGGGTGCCAGTATGGGAGCACGGCCGGGACCCTGCCGGGGGGAGCCCTGCAGGCACTGGCTGCTCCCCCAGCACCTGACCCGCTGCTCGGCAGGGGAAACTGAGACACGGACTGCCCTTACTGCTGGTATGGTGGTGAAATCAGAGCCAGGTTCTCACTCCCATTGCAAGCTCGATACCTTAAGTTGGTTTTTGTTTTTCTTTACAAATTGTTTGTTTTGCATGTTCCAAAACCCCCGCTGTTTTGCAAGCTGAGGGTCTTTCGTAAGAGGAGCGAGGGGGAAGTTTTGCAAGCGCAGGAGACCTGCACGTGCCTTTTGAAACTGAGCCTGACCTTGGGGCCTGGTGACTGCGCCTTCCTCTTTCTGCCTGGAAAGCCGGGGGTGAAATGTCACTGGGGCTGGCCTGGCAGTAAGAAGGGCCACCCCTGCCATGAGTTTGCTTGGGCTCAGCTGAGCTCTGCTGGCAGGGGAAATGCACCCACCTGGGAGCGCAGCAACAGGGAGCTGGGTCATCACGGGCGGGGGGTGAATGTAAAACTCCAGTGCTTTGTACCATCTCCCTTTGCTCCGCAGGAGCCTCTTTGCGCTCCTGGGCCAGGCAGGGAGGGTGTGACGGATGCGACAGTGCTGCTGATCCATCTGAGCCTCCCTGGCTTGGAGCCGGAGTTGGGAATCTCCCCATCCCCCATAGCCACGGCTGTTGCAGAACCACTGAATGCCCTGAGGATGTCTCTGGAGCAGCGTTTGGATCTGATTTAAATTTCAGAGCAGCAGGATCTGGCCACGTCTGCTGACCTGCGGTGATGGGAAGGCAGCAAACATGCAACCTCATGGGCGCTTGACGTGCGCCTCGCTGGTGCGAGGCTGGTTCCCGCGCCGAGCTCCCTGTCCCACATCCCATCCTCCTCCTGCCGGTGCGCGGCACTGGGGAGGAGAGTGGTCTGGAAGGACTCAGTTACCAAATAGGAAGGGGTGGGTGTGGGTGTGATAAATACGCGCAGATAATTTTACTTCAGGGTAAGTCAATAAATTACTAAAGAGCCTTTGATTGTGCTCTCAGTGGTGCATGTTGATTCAAAAACCTAAGACATTTAGCCTCAATTATATCTATTTGTGTGTCTTTCCTGCCTCGCTTCGCCGCGGCACAGGGGAAATAACCCTGCCTTGTCTGCGTTCCCACACCTCTCCCACCTTGGCCCTGCTCCAGATTTCACTCCTGTCCTGATAACCCTTTCAACCGTGAGTGGGAGAGGATCAGCTCTTGGCATGGCTCCTTCCCAGCTTCGGCCAGCTTTCTGTGCTTGCTCTGGCCAAAAGCACAAGTAACAAATGCTCCCTGTGCATGAGGCTGAATGCTGCTGGCCCAACTGGCCAGTGGGATGTTTCAGGGCCGGCCAGTTCGGGGTCTCCCCCGTTCTCCCTCTGGCATGGTGCTGGGATGATGGGGAGCCAGCCTTGCTCTGCAAAAATAGCTCCAGACTGCAGGAGTGCAAACCATGTTTCCTTACACCTGCCTGGGGGATACCCTGGCCAGGCAAAGGACCCTAAAGCTGGATCCCCTCTGCATCTCCAGCCCAGCCAGCAATGCTCCCCATGGGATCTGACATGGCCCCGCTCACCCCGTGCAGCCTCTCAGCTGCGTGTGCTGGGAGCGAGCCCCCACGGGGAAGGATTGAAGTGATGCTCAGACCACACAGGTCCCTTAAGCCGCCAAGGATTCAGCTTTACATACAAGTTGGCACCAGCGCTGCTGCTGCATGCGTTCGGTGGCTTGGCTGGGGACGTGTAGCCACGCGAGGGAACAGCTTGCTGTGCGGGAGGGCTGGTGTCATCAAAGGAACGAAAGGCTGTGCTGGGGGATCAGCTCTGCTCTGCTCAGGGGTGATGTGCACTGAACTGCTGCTGTATCCGGAGTGGCCCCGGGACCACGCTCCTCTGCCTGCCCCAGGGAAGGGCCAGCAGCTGGAGGAACAGGCTCACAAGGGCATCGCTGCTGTTCCTAAATCAGGAATGCAAAGTCAGCCTCCAGAGTGGAAGTTCATGGTCAAAGCCCCTTTTGCAATGGATGGCGGGAGCTCTTAGGGCCGTGTCATTAGAAATGAGCTCCTTCCCTTGGAAAGACGCTTGCTTCTCTCTGGGAAATCTCAGCAGAGGGTCATTAATCACCAGGCAGGGCAGAGCTGTCTGCTCCGTGATGGGGTAGGGGTTTAGCACCTGTGCTGACGGTGGATGTGCCATACTGCTTTCACCGAGTGCTCTGCGCCAGCTCAGGAGACCAGCCCAGCGCTGCTCCGTGGGTGTGCAAGCCAGGGATGCGATAGGAAGTGGGGATTGCTCTGGAAACCAGAGGGCATCATTTCTGTTTCTGGACCGACTACGTACATGTTTGTGCATGCAAATTTGGCAGTGGCTTTTCAAGTGCAAATCCGCTGTGAAAACAAAAAGGAGTCCCGAAACTGGAGCATATGTTGCATTGAATTAAGCTGTTCTTGCAACATCTACCCAGAAGCTGTGCCGAGATCCTCCTTCCCCCGTGCCCTGCGCCTGCAGAGGTGCACCCAGCACCTTGTTTCTTTGTGCTCTGCCATCTATTTTTAGTTCGCCCAGAGGAAGCACACGTTACCCTGCGGTAACCACCCACCCTCAACAGACACTTCTGCTCAGCCGAGTTGACACACAACTTATTCGAGTGCACCTGACTGCTTGGGGCTTCGCATCAGCGAAGGTTCTTACCTGATGGGATTAGACAGAGAAAGGGAACGGCACGGGGATGTGGCAGGGACGTGCTGCGCTGCTGCGCCGGCACGAAGGGTCTGGCCCCCCTCCAGTCCCAGCCTGTGGGCAGGGAGGGACGGGGCTGCTGGGGTGCAGGCTTTTGCAACAGGGGGGGGAAATGTAATCCCTAAACGTTCCCAACGTCCCACCTGGCTTCTCCCCGGCGCTCTGTGCTGCGATGCCTTCTCCTGGCAGGGTTCAAGGCTCCATGGCAAGCAGCCCCCATCCCACCCGTGCCCCTGCACAGGCTCTGCTGGCTGCCAGGAGCTGTCAAAAGCCGAATGCAGCAGCGTGGCCATGCTCAGGGCTGAGCACCTGCTCCAGCTCCTGCAGGGCAGGTGGAAACCCGCAATGGGGCATCAGCTCAAGAGAGCCAGGTCACGGCTGGAGCACCACATCATGCAAAGAGCCCCAGCTCAGCGCGGCTCAACGCCCCTGGCACCTTCCCACATGGCTAATCGGTGGGACGGAGTGGGTTCCTGACACGTCTGCAGGACAGGACTACACGGCATGGGTGACACAGGGCTGTGACAGCATCACCAGCCTGGAGCGTGTCCACAGCCTCGGGGCTCTGTACACCACAAGCCATTGAGTCACTACCCAGGACTATTTTTACACCCTGGGGAAGGCTCGCTGGGTCATTCCCGGTTCCTAATTGCTGTGATCAGACCTTCATAAATCTCACCCAAAAGAGGAAGTCTGGGAAATAGAAATCTTCTGCTGCGAGCGAGGCTGGCTGAGCTGCGGCCAGGCACCAGCAGCACACGGGACTGCTTTTGCTGGAGGAAGGTGAGAGGGACGGAAAGTGCCGAACCCTGACTTGCTGTTGTTCAGACCTGGCATTTCAGAGCTCCCCATGGGGATGTGTTTTGGCTGACATTTTACTAAGGGCACTGCTGGGACAGCCTTCTTCCACCTCCTCCTCCGTTCCCGGTCTCTGCCTCCTTGCCTTAAGTGCTCCCAAGCTCCCTGGCGCAGCCAAGCCGAGCTGAGCCCAGCCAAGCCAAAGCAGTGAAGGGGAGCAGTGCTGGATGGAAAAAGCCAACCCCTGGTCTCTTGCCCAAATATCACACCACACCCAAGCGTCTGAGAAGGCTTCATTGAACAGTTTGTTGGCTATTTTTGTCATTGCCTCTGCCCTTCCTGGCCAGGGCTGGGATCAGAAAACAGTAATGCCACAACAGAGAGGATGAGACGGCCGTGTCCCGGCCATGGACGGAGGCGAAACTCCGGGAGATCTTGCTAACAGGGTGCTGGAGGTGTTCGGGCATGTTAGCATCATTGGACCTTGGTGCTCTGGACTTTCTGGGTTCGGTCGTGGTTGGACCTTACGAGGGAGGTCCTGCTGATGATGCCGGGGTTTGGTAGTGGGCTGAAAAGGAGAGATCTGCAGAGATATGCAGAGCACAGAAACATTGCCACCTGCTGACATGTCCGGGCACGCAGCGTTGGACACTGCCATGCTGCCGGTCACCATTTGCAAATGGCCTGGGCGTGGGACACCAGCTGTCGCCCTCACTGGGCTGACGTCCCCTTGGCCAGTGGCAGGGCAGGAGCACGGCGGGATGGCCCTGCCGAGGCACGGCGGTGACAGGGGCAGGTGGTCGGCACCAATGTGCACCGCATCAAGTCATGGCTGCAGCGGTGGAAGTCGAGCTCCGACCACGGTGCTGCCAGCACTCTCACTGCTCACCAGGCAGGAGATGATGGAGGTCCCTCTGCTCATCCCGAAAGAGCTAATGAACCTTTACCCTGCTGCAAACAACGACTTCAAAGTGTCGGGCGCAGCATCTAGCAGCCTGGTGCAGAGAGAGAGGGGGCAAGTCTTGGTAATTACATCCTCTGATGCAAGACCTGCAAAGGATTTGGGAAAACGCACACTTGGCTGCAAAAAAAAGTTTTGATTCCCCTCATCTTTTCTCCCCGTGAGCTCCCCCCAGAGCCCTCCAGCTACAGAGCTTGGAGATGCATGTCTTGGACTGGATTTGCTTTGTTTCAAGTTCCCTGGGAATCTGGCACTGGCATTACCTAGAGGAAGGGTGCTTCCAGCTTCCCAAGCACCGGGGCTTTGCCATGGCGGGCAGATTGCTGGGTCTGCTGTTCCTGCTGAGAGCAACCCAAAGAGTCGAGATGTGATCCCACAGCCTCATCAGGGGCCAGCTGGCAGCCGTGCACACCCAAGACTGCAAATTTATCCTTTTTTTCTTTTAATTTATCCTTATTTATCCTTAATTAATCCTTATTTATTTAGTCAGACACCTCCATGCACAGCACTGGCAGGAATGCAGGAGCAAACCGCTGCCTGTGGGCAGCCAGTGGGCAGCGGGCTGTCTGCTTCCCCCATCCCCGGGGCATGCAAGCACCCGGTGCTGGTGGCAGCTGGTGCAGCTCCCAGTTTCTTGCAGAAGGAGACACCGACGCAGGACGGCATGCGGGGACATGCCAGGGCAGCCTGCAGCCTCCCGCTGGCACCTGTCTCGCAGCAGGATTCAGTCTCGGTGTGGGGATGGTGTCAGATGGGCACACAGTGGCCTGTCTTCCCTGGATCCTGGTGCTCTGGCCCAAGGGCCAAGAAATGAGTTCACCTGGTCTTTTCCCCTGGCTTGTCCTTGCTCCAGCCTCCTCCTTCCCAGCCGGAGGATGCTGCTCCCCCAGCCCACCCCTGTCTTTCCCCTATGCAGCCGCTCACCTCCCTGGGGCCGTGCGCAGGTGCACGCACCTCTGTGTTCCCACCGCCCGGCATGGTCCCTGGCTGGGCCGCTGCCAGTGAGGGACGGGCTCATGCTCTCGGGAGGGTAGGACAGGCTGGGGACAGCGTGTCAGGGCCATGAGCAGCCCCAAAGGCTCCCTGCAAAGAGGCTGCTTCAGAGCTGGAGGGGTGAACAGAGGCTGGGGGAGAAACTGGGGTTCCCTGCTTAAAGTGGGTGCATTAAAACCCAGCATTGAGCCTTTCACCCATAGGTTTCGCTGAGGTTGTCCACAGATTGGCACAAATGGCTCCGGGTATGGCTCAGTGCTTGGGCTCCTCAAAGCCCAGGGATCCTGGACCATGCTTTCCTCAGCACCCGGCCTGCAGGGGAACCCCCTTTGCAGAGGGACCTGTGCCAGACTGGGCACTGGTGGTACCTCTGGACATTGGGACTGAAATGGCTACAGGGATCTCTGCAAAGCCATGACCATCTTGGAGGTCCCTCCGAATCTGTGACCACCACGGGGATCCCTGCAAAGCCATGACTGGCCACGGCTCCCTGCTCTGGACGCCTTGTCCAACACAGCAGTGAGGGAACACATGACAGCGCTGCTCCTGCTGGGTTTGCCCTTCCCTGTGAGGGTTCCCGGGCTGCAGCAGCCCCTTGGGACCATGCAGGACGTGGTGCTGGTGCAGCAGGGCCGGAGCAGCTGCTATGGGCTCAGAGCGATCCCAGCCGGGCCGCGCAGGGCAGGTGGAGCATCCCGGGGGCACAGGCAAACCCAGGCACGTCCCAGCCTCTCCTCCGGCAAAGCAACACTTTTCCCTTTCTCAGCTTGGCTGGCGACCTGGCAGCAAAGGCAGTGTTTCACTCCTGTGTCAACATTTGGAAGAAAAAGGGGGGGGGGGGGGGGAAATAGTCATTTCTGTCAAACCCTGGGAATGTGAATGCCCCGAAAACAAACAGAAGCTCTGTTTCTTCAGTGAAAGGCTGTTGTAAATCTGGTTGGCTGCCAAAAAGTGATAAAAATGATTGCTGTTCCGGCACCAGAGAAGAGTTTTGTTGGAAATGTCACCCTCCCCCACGCATCCTCCCCCCAAATCTCAGTTTTATGAAAACACCATTTTTTATCAGTAGGTTGGCAGGCAGATGTTTGGCCTGCGCCCCCATCGGAGGCCAGATGCACCCAAACTGCCATTCGCAGCCCCCATTGTGTCAGCCGTTGATTGACAGCTGTCAGTAACCACTCATAGGGGTTGAGCGTGCTCTGGAGATGGGATTTCTCCCTGCTCTGAATTTCCCTGGTGGCTTTAGTAAGGGTATTCCCTGGGGAAGGGTCACCCCATATCATTCCCAGGTACCACTCCCCACCTCGCAGCGAAGTGCCTAGTGCCCGGCACCGGGGAATGCGGGATGGGCAAAGTGACCATGTGAACAGGGTCGGGCCACACGTGCCGCGGCTTTGCCAGGATGAGCTGTGAATGGTCCCCAGGAAAAAGCCGCCATTCCTGGCCAGTGCAGCAGCTGCCTGACGGGCGTGATCCCCGACCCTGGAGAGCGCAGGAGGGAGGATGCTCTCCATCCGCACACAGGGCTTTTTAAAGGGCACGGGGAAGAGAGAGCGGTTGTGTCACTGAAGCTATGAGCCGGACTTGCCAGGGCTCATCCCCTATTTATTTATGAACGGTGGCAGGTTTCCAGTGAGTTGTTTTCCTGGTGTAATATTAAACTCCCAACCTTTTGTTCCAAGGCATCGCCCCGGCTTGGGTACACCAGCCCCTGCGTCACACAGCGCTCCATGTCAGCCAGGGCGGCATTGAGCCCTTTGCAGTGGGGCAGGGCAGGGCAGGGGCAGGCGATGGCTCAGTGGGATGCGAGAGTGCAAGGGCAGTTCTCAGTGTCCCCTCTGCTCATCCTGGCACAGCTGGCTGGGGCTTTCTGGGTGAACTCATGTGTCAGGTGCTGCCTGACGGGTGCCCTCACCCTGGGCCAGCGCAGCAGTGGCAGGGACAGGGGGGACCTGCCAAACCCTCCAGCCATGGGGATGGGGGCTGCCGGCATCACTGACTCACAAGGAGTATGCAGACAGGCTGTTGCACTCATGTACCTGCAGATCAGTTCTCTGAAAATTGGGTGGTTCAAAGGTTGGGTATAAATATTTATTCTGCTCCAGCCCTGCTGTGGGTCTTTGCAGGGTCATATCCCTCATGGATAGCTTTTGGACCTACAAGGGAACCATCCGAGGACTGGAGAGGGACCTGAGCGGGGTTAAATTGAGGCCATGAAGGTGTTTGAGGGCAGTGTAAGGGACTGCCCTGCCCTGCCCGGGCTCTGAGCCTCACCTCCAGGCAGAAACCACCTATTTGGGCTACCCTCGGCGACCGCCACACAGAGAGCCCCCATCCCTCAAGGGCCCAGCTGGAGGAGGACAAGAGGAAAGGACTGAGTTGGGATGAGCTGCTGGGGTGAGCTCACGGCCATGGAGGTGTGCATCCCCAGTGCCTGGGGGAGCCGAGCGCTGCCTGCTTCGAGGACATGCCCGGGCACAGCTGCTTCCCCGCGTCGCTGCTCTGGAGGATGAGAAATCCCACGGTATGGAGCCTCCTCCTCCGCGGGGAGCGGCGGAGGGGAGCTGGCAGGTGGAGCGCCTGGGGGCACAATTCCTGATCAAAAAACCACACGTGTCCCGGCTCTGATAAGGAGGCGAGCACAAACCTCCGGGACTTCAGCGGAAACACGCATTTGCTGGGAGCGCTAGAGGCAAAAAGCGCGTGCCCTGCTTCCAAGATGCGTGGTTGTTGCTTTTGCACGCTCAGACATAAATAACAAGAGGAACCATGTGAAGGTTCCCCATTAATTGATAGAGCACCCAATTACCTGGGTAGATTTACCTCCCCCTTTTTCAGGAGCACTCACAAGTGGTGTGGAAGGACTGGCGGAGGCACTGCCGGGGCTGAGGCTGTCTGTCTGAAGGCTCTCCTTGCCCTGAGCAGCTGCTGTGCAATGACATTGGTTTTGAAGCAGGCTGTGCCTTTTTACTTCAATTCCTGCTCTCTGTGGCTCAGCTCTCATCCTCATTTAGGAAAAGCTCCCTTCTTGTGATTGCAGCTTCACTTGGGGAGGGCATGCAGGTCCGGGAAGTAACAGACCCCCCCCTCCAGCCAGCTACATCTCCTCCGGATCCATGTCCCAGTGGGAGCACTGACAAGATGCTCCAGGATGTCCAGGCTTTGGATCAAGCCTGCATCCTTCCGGAGCATGTACCTTTTAACGCCTCTCCCTTTATGAATTTTAGGTGGTGATGACCAGGCTGGCAACAGAGAGTAGGTGAGCAGCTGGTTTTGGAGGGCCTGGGACCCGACAGAACGTGTTCATTGGGGAATGCCAACATGCGATTGCTGGAAGTGTGGCCCTCCTCTTGCAGGCAGGATGGGCCGTTTCACATGGGCCCAGGACCTCTGGCTGCAGCCCTGCATGCCCTGCAGCACGCTCCTTCATCGGCTGCAGCCTGGAGCCCGGCACAGCAGTGGGGGACGAGCTGGACCTGGTGGGGGGACACCGGGGGAAGCTGAGAGCAGGCGAGAGCCCAGGGAGAGAGCTGGGCTACTTTGGCCTTTATTTTTATGATAATCAGGCTGAATTCCTCTAGACAACCTCCAGGGATGCAGCACAGAATAGCAGGCAGGGATCTGTCCCAGAGAGCCGAGCTTTCTCTTTGTGTTTTTCCCTCTCCCGAGAGGGGCACAGGGCCCTGCCGGGGACCTGTCCCAGAGCTCCTGCCCACACCAAATTCCCTGCACGGAGGCAGCATCTCTGGAGCACGTGGTGGCTCATCGTCTGCAGCACAGAGCTTATGCCCGGACATGTCCCACAACCTGCTAGGAGATGAGGGCTGAGTTCCCTGCCTGGTTTCTGTCTTCTTAGCGGTATGAAGGGAGCACTGGTGAAAGAAGCCAAATGAGATGTCCTAGAGAATCTCGAGAAGGGTCTGGTCCTCTCCAGCTGGCTGCAAAATACCGTCCCTCAGGATCCAATCTCCCAGCTGGTGCTAGAGCTGCTGTAAATGCAGACAGCCAAAGGGAGGAGGGGAGTGGGGCTGCGCTGGGACCCTCTGATCCCCATGGCATCGTTACCCAGAGCTGAGCGGAAAGGTTATTTCACTGCCTGTTTAAGAAACAACAAATTGTCTCTGCTGCTTCTTTAATCCGAGCCCTCTCCCGCAGTCAGTCCCCAGAGCCGGCTGCACTCTGGGCAGGGAGGCAGCAGCTCTCTGCTCCCCGCAGGCACCCAGCCCCGGGGTGTCCCCCGCTCGGGGGTCCCTGGTCATGGAGATGGATAGAGACCCATGGGGGACTTGTGTTTTTGGCGCTTTGCTTGATTTACTTTCAAACTCGCCAGTTTTTAGCATCCACCCTAACCAGCCTGCGGGCTCAACCAGGGACGCTGGTGCTGAGTGGGGAAGGGGTGGGGCTGACCATGCGTGAAGCTGTGCATGGCCTCAGTGGGCGCCTGCACCCAGCTGCGGGTGCACAGGCGAGAAATCGGGGTGCAGCCCGGCCCCTGGCATGTCACTGAGCGCCCGTGGGCAGTGCTGTGCCGAACACGTGCATGCAAGCCCAAGCCTAGGAACCTGCCACATGGAGGGATGGAGGAACCCAAAAATCCCAACTTCACCATAAAAATATCAATCATCTCTAAACATCCGTGCGATGCTGATCCTTCCCTCTCTGCCTGGTATTTTCTCACGCTCCGAAGCTGGCAGCAGGCGCTGGGAAGCAGTGTTGGAACTTGTCCTGCCATCCCATCAAGGCCGTTTATCTCCACCATCAAGCCCTAGAGCTGGACGAGCTGCAAGTAGGGGCAAGGCACACTCCTGCTTGCTGCTTTCCATTGCGTCACTTTGACACGGGCTGAGCGAACGCCGGAGGGCCAGATCCCACACACACCACCTTGCCTGGTCCTGCAAAGCACAGCATCGTCCTGGCAGCCCAGTGCTACCCTGCTGATTGACGGGACACAGGGACGCTGATGATACCCCGGAGCATCACTGGGAATTCCCCTCTTGCCCTCCCTTCCCAAGGGGAAGCGTGTGACTGCTCTGGGCCTCTCCCAAAAGTCATCGTGTCCAAGGGCTGCACACCCAGGGTGACCCCAGATGTGACCCTTGCTGTCTGATGGGGATGGGGAAGAGGCTTGGGAGTCACCTTCAGAGCAGAGGATGCCCCAGGCCTGGCTGGATGCTCCCGCTGGGATGGTGGGGACAGGAGGGGATGGTGACACTGCCAGAGCACAGCTGCCCGGGTTAGGGGATGATGAGCCACCTGCCTTTGACGTGGACGGCACAGCCCCAAACACAGTGTGCTCAGTGTGGGATCCTGCTCGGAGCAAGCCTGCTTAATTAACACAATTACAAGGCAGGCTGCTCCCTTGCCCCTCCCTTGCTGGCTCCTCCATGAACCAATGGGTTTGAAAACCCAGCCAGCCTGCTCCACACCTTCCTGCCGCCGCAGCACTCCCAGCCCCAGCCACCGATGGGTTTGAACACAAACAGCTGAGATTCCTCCTCCAAGCCCCGGCGAGCGCCGGCCTGCAGAGCCCCGGCCCTTTGCCTCCTCGGGGCTCCTTGCCTGCACCAGGGCTTGGCCACCATGGCACGGGCACAGCTTGGCCAGCTGCGTGGCACAGCATGGCATGGCATTGCTTGATGGCTTGGCATGGCATAGCGTGGCATGGCATGTTACGGTACACCATGGCGTGGCACCACCCAGCCTCTGCGGTGGGAAGGGGCAGTGCAGCCCTGGGGAGGGGGACGCCTTGGGCTCACCTTCCCCATCGCAGGCCGGACAGAGATGTTCAGTGCCCAGAGCTGGCTCCCTGCATGGGCCATGTTGCGACCAGAGGTTTGGGGAGATCACAGCATGGCGGTCGCTGCCACCAGGACCATAAGTCCCATGAATCTGATCTTTCCCACCTCTCACTGTGCCCAAGCCAAGGCGATGTCCCATCCCTAAGTTCCCAGGAAGGTTGTGCCTCCATCCTGGGGCCTGGAGCCTGGTAGCTTCGTGCCAGGGGGTGCCTGTCAGACAGATCCCCCTTTTCATGGAGAACCTGACCCTGGGCAGTGACCAAGAGCATGCCCCTATCGATAGGGGAAGAGTTCAGCAAAGCATCACGCGATGCCGTGGTGATTCCTGACGGAGTTGCACAGCTATGGGCACCGCAGTGGGGCCAGCTGCCCGTGTGCCCCCCTGGCAGGACAGAGCTGCCGTGAGCCCTGTGGGACCGCTGTGCCACGCTGCATGGCAGCTGGCATGGAGAGAGCTGGGGCTCGGCTGGGGCTCATGGCACGAAGCAGCACCGGGAGCAGCAGAACCGAGACAGGAAACCAGCCTGTTTTCCTACGCACTTATCACTTGGAGGGTTTCTCGTGCGTGGGTGCTCTGCTGTCTAATAAGAAGGCTGAGCTCCCCGTGCGGTCTCTTTCTCCAAGGTGACACCGGCAGCGACACCAATAGGGCCTCTTTGACCTCTTAGTTCACTGCCTACGTGCACAAAACTTGCTGGTGGCAAACAGCTTTGAGATTGTCACTCCCAGGACAGAGGAGGTTGGATTTGGCCGTGCAGGATCCTGCGGAGATGGAGCTGTGCTGGGCACGAGGTGGGGAAAGCTCGAGGGCTGGTGGTGTGGCTGAGGGGGCCATGCCCGCAAGCCAGGAGGGCAGGAAGAGGCTCGTTTGGCTTGTGTAAAACCCACATGGACAGAGAAGGCGTCTCTTCAGCAAGCCAAACCTTAAAATGTGTTCTTTTGGGACTGATGAAAACATTTTTGGTTTGATTTCAAGTCAATTCAAAAAACTAGCAACACCACGCTTAAGGAGCATTGCAAGGTGAGATGCTCTTGTTAAATTGAAAGGCACAGATGGCTGGTGCCAAAAGCGTTAAAAGCAAACACTCAAAATATTTGTCTTTGCCCAGCCAAGTACTTGTTTTTTTAACAGAAAAAATAGTTTTATTTCAAAATCGCCAGAATCCTCTAGCTCCCCCAGGCCTGGATGTCCCAGTGGGTTAGCTCTGGGGCGGGCTTTCCCACCCATGGAAACATCTGAGGCCTTTCAAAAAAACCCTCTAAGCAGTAAAAAAAAAAAAAAAAGCAAAGCTGCAAAAGCTTGTTGACTACATTAATTTCCCGTTTTGGTCATTTCCCGGCTCATCCCGGGTGGGAGTCTGTGTGAGCGGCATCCCGTCCGCACAGGGCAGATCACAGGGCTCTGTGGCGAAGCGGCAGCCGGCAGGGCTGGCTCAGGGCTGCCCCGACCCAGCAGCCACATGCTGCATTGGCCACCTCACCTCGGGGCTGCTGGATACAGGGAGCTGGGATTTGACGGGCAGGAAGAAGGAAAAAAAAACCAAAAACCAACACCAAAACTGTGCTGTTTTGATGGCAAGAAACCAAATGTCCCTCTGCACCCTGACCTCCATTGTGTGGGGAAGGAGGGAGCTCCTGAGAAAACTTGATAAGGATTGCCAGCAGCGCCTGGGGTTGACACCGACACCGGGTTTGAGCCGTGCGTGCCAGCGCATGCAGTGAGCTTGCCCGTGCTCAGCAGCAGCGGAGCGGCGAGCGCTGGGTGCTGCGGCAGAGGGCGGCTGGGGACAGCAGCGCTGGAGCCAGTGGGACTGCAGCAGGGAGAGGGGCTGGAGGAGGAGGAGGGCTCCCGCCTGGCTGGTGCCCCAGAAGAACGTGGTGCCCAAAGAAAACAGACCTCGTTGGAGGAGTCCGGACCGGAGAGCTGGAGGGGAAGATGCTGCTCTGGGGAGCTGCTCTGGGGGATGTCTGCAGCCACTCTTCCCTGTTCCCAAACTGGGGGTGCCTGGGCAGGACAGGGTGGGAAATGCCCTTCTGGGACCCTCTCTCACATCGGACCTTGCCTCATCCCCTGCCCATGGGGTGCAGTGCCAGCTCGGGGGGGGCAGACCTACTCACAGCACCGGGACCAGGAACCCTTGCCCCTCCCCAGGGCTGGGGGGAACGGCATGCTGTGCTGCTGCCCGCTCCAGCATGACAAACGGCGCAATTAGGGCTGAGGCTTAACTGAGTGTGCTAATTTGACATCTGGCGATTTGATCGGGCTAAAGAAACTGTTTACATTCACCTTCCACTATGTTTGGTTTGCGATAGGAGCAGAACAGAAGGCGATGCTGTGGGTGTCCTGTTCTCAGCGGTTTTATGGGGGTTTCCTATGAGAAAAGCAGCGATAGGGCTGAGCCCTGGCAGCCTCCCATCCAGACCTTCTTTCCCTGATTTTTTTTTCCCTATGTTTAGCCTTTACCTCATCTCAAATAAAAAAGGGTGATTTAAAACTCTTCGCAATAAAACAATTCAAACAGAAGTCAGTCTACAGCACTGTATAATGGGGCAGAGGGCTCGTGTTATTTGCTTAATTACAGGTTTTTGTTTGTCGAGTACTTGCGGGTGAATTGTTTGCAAATAACAGGTGAGTTTATTCATGCTCAGAGCCCTAAGACCTGAGATTAGAGCTGGGCTGAGAGATAGGAGGCTGGAGGGTGCTCAGGGCTGTGGGTGACCTCTGGAAAGTCCCTGCTGTCTGGTCCTAGAGGGCTTGAGGGACCCGGGATCGGGATGCTGGTTCCTCTGGGGAGCTGACCGCCGCGGGCTGCAGGGATGCGATACTGTTTTGTTGGAGCTGGGTGCCTTGCACAGGATGGTCTTAATCATGTGCAGTCTATCCTTTTATAAATTGCAGATAAGGATTAACTACTTTATGGTGTCACTGTGTAAAATGTAGCCCATCAATGGGAGTGGACAGAGGCTGCCTTGGCTTTGGGAAGCCTGGATTCAGCGCGTCAATCTGGGCCACTCACTCCCAGGTGGTTCCTGACCTTTTGCATATCCGCAGGAGATAATACCTCTCCTTAGGACTTCTTATCCACTTCATGATACACATAAGGGCATTTTGGGAAGGAACAATGGCTGCCAGGGGTTCTGCTGATGCGATGGTGACAGTGTGTGGATTCAAGCTTAGAGAGGTGTCAGACGTTCACAGAGTTGGGATGGACATGGGATCTGTGTGACCACAGCTGGTCTCAGCCCTTTTTGGGCCACCTTGCTGATAGCGATGTTCCAGTGCTGGGGCACTAGTATCTCCCTAGTGTGTCCAGCTGTCCTGCGTGTGTGGAGCAGGGAAGTGACACCAGGCAGGGGCATGTGGCCCTAGCCAGGAAAAACAATGTGCAGGAGGCAAACACATCCCTGCAGCCACCCACCTCCCTCTCCAGGGGCTGCAGAGAGCAGAAGTTGAGGTGTTCAGATGGAATACTGTTCCCAAAGCTTCGCCGGTGAGCGAAGAAATCCCAAAGTTTGCAGCCTCTGTACCAGGGAAGAGGCGCACCTAAAATTGTGACCGTGATTCCAGGGCTGTGTCAGGACTCTGAAATGGAGATTGAGGCTGAAGTGATGAGGAATATGTGAAAGGGCAGCAGTCACATCTCCACCTACGCCCTGCTCATCCAGCATCTGCCCAGACCCTGTGTGGTCAAGCCCATGTGAGCCCCACAGTGGTGTCCGATGTGGGGGCGAAGAGGTAAGAGGCAGCCGCCCGCCTGCCTTGTGCTCGGCGCAGGTGTTGAACTGGGATCACAGGGGAGGCTGAGCTGGCGCGGTGTGACTCAGGGCCAAGTCATGCAGCACCCACTTCACCCCGCCAGCTCTCTCCAATTGCTGCTTTGCCTAAGTCTGCGCTTGCACATTGTGCTGGGGGTGATACGGAGCCGGCACGGAGCCACGGGTGATTCCTAGCCATGATCTGGAGTGTGGGAAAAGTGCAATCGCTGCAAACAATCAGAGGCAAAGCCGGCAGCAGCACGCAGCAAGCCAGCGAGGAATTCGAAGGCACATTCCAGCAGGGATGACAGAGGAGGGGCTGGGAGCTGGGCCGGGAGTGCAAAAAAAAACATGCTCCGATTTGTTTTGGATTTTCTCCCTCTCTGCAGAGCTGTCACACCCCGCTTGGCTTTCGAGTAAAGCTGCTGGGTGCTGCAAGTGGGTGGCAGGGCAGGGAGCTGGGATGCAGCAAGCCCCAGCTGGGCACAGAGCTGCCCTGGTGCCAGCACAGAACTGCCTGCACCAGGGTCAAGGGCAGCTCTGCCTTTCCCTCCCACGCTTCAGCTGTGCTCCCCGTGACCGGGATCTGGGCCACGGGGACCCAGCTTCATCAACCGCATGTGGCCATAGTCTTCTGGCACCATGGTGCTAAGGGCCATGGCCAATAACCCATGTGCCAGGAGCCACCTGTGTGGCTCAGCACCGACCCACCAGCAGGTATGGCAGCGCTGGCACGTTCTCCTCCTACCAAGGCTGGTGACTTTGGGCAAGCTGCTTCCCCGCTCTGTGCCTCAGTTTCTCCTTCAGTGCAATGAAAAACCACATCTCGCTGCACTTCAGAGACTGACAAGGCTTTGTCTTGGAAGGGATCAGCTCTGGGCACAGGGACATGTCCGTATGCATTCCATGTCCACTGCAGGCAGTGCAGGCAGGACTGCTGGCATGCAGAAGCCATGGTGGCCACCAGCCCGGTGTCACCACTGGCCGGGGGAGCACGTCCCCTGCACATGCTGCTGAGGGGCTGCAGCACAGCCTGCGACCTTGCAGCTCCCTTCCCTCCCCTCCTGCGGCTCCTCCCAGCTATTCCTGACCCACTTTCTGCGTCGCACAATTAAAGCAAAGCAAAATGGAACAGGGGGAGGGGACACTGGCACAGTCACCAGCACATTGTGTGGTGACTGGCAGCACAGCCCACCAGCAGCTGCTGCATGGCGTGGGGCAAGCCATGGTCATGGGGCAGGAGAGCAGGTGGCGCTGGGTGCTGCTCAAGCTCAGAGAGAGGACCTTGGGGTGCATGGTTTTCTCTTACCCACTGCCCTGTGTGGGACACCTTCAAAGCTGTGGCTGCCCCAGAGAGCCCTGTACGCTGGTGGTCACCAACAGCCCCATTCGTATTGCTGGTGTCCACTTGATGTACCTTAGAAACTGGAATCTTTCACACTCACCTGGGGAGGGAAGGTATGGAGCAGAGCCGGAGGGCCAAGAGGGGACACGAGTTTGGAGGGAGCTCTCAGCCCCTCGAACTCACAAATTCACAGCCACCTCCACATCCTTGGTGCCCGTCTTCATCCCACCCCACCAGCGTCCTCTTCCCTCATGTGTACGCATCTGGTGGGCAGAGGCTCCTTCAGAGGCACAAGTGAGGGATAATTGCTAGAGTGTGCGGGGTGCCCTGTGCCATATTTCACTCATTGCTTCAGGCAGAGCAGCCATCCGGGAGCTAAAAGCATTCAATTGTTCACTGATGCTTTTCTTTGAAGCCCTCATTCATCCTCCAAGGTCTGTATTGATTGGGGACTCCAGGAAAGCATCTGCCCTTCTCTGCCTTCATCAATGACTTTCCCACATTAATCCACCTCTTCCCTTGATAACCACACTAATTACTCTCAGCTAAGTTGACTCTGGCGGGTCACTGGAGGCTGGGAAGAGCAACCTGCTCCGCAGCTTGGCTGTGCCTTAAAGCTGCAGATTTGTCCAGTATGGGCCCCAGTGCTGGAGGGAACTGGCCGTACTGGGAACATGGGTCTGACCGTGGGGCAGCACAGGAGTTTGGCGGGGGCCATGCTGCAGATGTCTGCTGCTGAGAGAGGTGTTTGCTTGCCATTTGTTAGGCTTGTGTACCTCCCAGGGAATCACTAATGATTTTGCATGGGTGCGGACCCCGGACCCTGCCCTGGTGGGGTGCACATCCACACTGTCCACCTGCATCTGCCCAGGCTTGGGGGTTCAGCGCTGTGAAAGGCTTTCCTCTGCTGTGCTGCAGGGTGATTTAGACCACTGTGGAAGGTCACACCCTTCAACCTGGGGTGGTCTAGGCATGAAATGAGTTCTTTTCCACTTTTCCACCTGGGTTTCCTGGGGGGGGGGAATGGAGGGGGGGGATACAGTTTTCTGACCTCCTCTCTGCTCTCAGCCATGGTCAGGCTGTGCTGTGGCTCAGGAGCAGCCCCGCAGCATGGAGCTGTGCAGGGGGGAAGCCTGGATGGGCTTTGAGGGGCTGATGGCTGCAGGGCACATGCCGAATATCTGCTGGAGGGCTTCCAGCTCCCAGAAGGGTGAGAGCTGTCTCACTGTCACTGCTGCATTGCAGTAGGCAGCTCCCAAAGGCCTCCAGAAGACATGGGAGGTGCAGAGGGAAATGCATGGATGATCCTGGTTAAGCGACACGGAGCCTCCTCTCATCGTGAGTCATCCCCTCATCGCAGGAGGGAATGTCTCAACCCATGAACCCAGAGCAGCAGAGGTCAGAAAGGTGCCAAAGTGACCTGTTTAAGGAGGTGTGAAAGCCTGAGGACAGGAATTGGCTCAACAGTTGGTAAAATGGGAAGGACAGTTGGTAAAATGGGAAGGACTGGGACAAACAAAACTTAGACACCTCAAGGGAGAGACAGGTTTAGCCCTGACTCATCTGGGATCAGCTTGGCAGCTGTGGTACAACCCCATACCCCTCTTCAGGGTTATGTCACATACCCACTGGCTTTCTGAAGCAGGTTGACTTCACTTTCCACAATGTTTTGCTTGTTTAAAATATTGTGAATTAAAAAATATGTCAGTCTGGCAAGGGTAGGGAGGTGTTTTATCCTGCCATCTGAGTCTGCTTATGACCCAGAAGCTACCAGCTTTCTGCTTCAGGGTTCCCACAGGAAAATCCTTATTGCATCTTCTAATGCAAAGCCTGTCTTTCTGTCTCTCTCCAGCTGAGTGTCTTTTGCTCACAACTTTAATGTACATCATGGGAAACTCAGTGGCTGGCAGAGGAGCATGGCCTGTGCTGCTAAGTGGGGTTATACGAATTCCTGGGATTTGCCTAAAGGATTCATGCTGCTTCTTACCTGGGAGCAAAATTAGCCCTTCAGGCTACAATAGAGTCAGATTTGAGGGCAGAAAAGAGAGACAGAAAGTAAAGCTTGATGGAGGGAAGGTGTCTGTGTGCACACCCGAGGAGTGTCCTGAAAAAAACATGGCTGCAGAGGTCCTGACCAACAGGAGTGGTCCTGTCAGGTGAGGCTGTGGCGAGCAGAAAAATAAAAGCCTCCAGCTTCAGCAGGTGAGGTATAGCCTGTCTGTATTTACTCATGGGTGATTGCAACATGGGCTCCCCTTCCCAGTCCCTGCGTCCCACCTGCTGTCCTGGGCGATGGCAGTAGCACCCCGTACCTGGGTAAATACCCATGGGTGGGCTCTCACACAGTCAGATGAGTGGTGACGGACCACTGGGTCCCACAAACACCCCACTGACCCGCTTCATCCCCTGTGGGGCTGCGGGGGCCAAGGGAGCCGTGCCAGGTTGGCCTGCCCCAGCCCTTCCCAGTGAGGACAATGGCGGATGATGGGACCCCAGCCCAGCCACAATCACCCCTTTGTCTCCCTGGCAAGATGGTGGTGGTGAGACCCCCTCACTCCCAGCTCTGTCAGAGCAGCTGTGGGGCTGGGAGGTGGCAGCAGTGCCTGGGGAGGGTAAGCGCTCTCCTCCACGCCGCCGCCTGCCATGGCACTGCCGGCCCGCGTGCCTCCCGCCATGGCCTCGCGCAAAACTCTGGCACCGCTTGTGCACCCAGGCTGGGCTGGGAGCCTGGGGCCGGGCGGGCAGGATGGCCCCGCATGTCCTCGTCTTCCTCGGGCCGTGGGACACATGTCCCCGGGCCTCATCCCCGCTTATTTTACCACAGGTTTCTTCCCCCATGGCGGGAGAGCAGCCTGGCTCCGCACAGCCTCCATGGTGGCCTCCACCGGCGCCTGTGGGACACAGGGTGCCAGGGGGACACGGGGGCGGCACGGGGGACCCTCCAGCAGCCCTGTGGGGCCGGGGGTCCCCCAGGCCACCCTGTGATTTCAGGGGTCCCGCAAGCTGAGCCCTGACAGGCCCTGGCAGCCATTTCTGAACCAGCGCCGCCATCTAGTGACATGCAGCCAGGCTGCCCCCGCTTCCCCAGCGGGTCCCCAGGGCGGGTGATGGCCCCGTCCCTGTCCCTGTCCCTGTCCCTGTCCCCACCGGCCCCTCAGAGGGGACACAAAAGACTGAGGGGGGCAAAGCCAGAGCCGGGTGCGGGCGAGTGGGAACAGGTTTCCCTCCACACTAAGTGCCTTTTGGGGTGAGGCAGTGCAGAAACACCAAAATGCAAAAACAGTGATAGTTTATTTATTTATTTATTTTTACAGAAAGCTCAATTCCTCACTGCTATTGCTCTCCCCGAGGCAAACCGGGGTGTCTCCAGACCCTGCCTGGCTCCTGTTTCCCAGGGTGCCTGGCAGCCCCATGCCACACGCCTGGGGACCCATCTGGGCACCCTGTCTCCCCCCGGAATACCATTTCCAAGCACAGCAGGACAAGCCCGGAGGAAGACCTGTACCCTACAGACACCCAAAGCGAAGGTCTCGGCTCCATCCCCGCACCCAGTCTGCCCAGAGCCACCACCAAACCTCGCCTCGGCAGCCCGAAGCCTTTCCAACCCACACTGCTCCTTCACCACATTCAGGGCCATCCTTGTATCTTTAATCCCTCTGTAATGTCCTCTTTCTGCCTCCATCTCTGAAAACCGAACAAAGGTGCTGGCCGTCCTGCCGGCTGCAGGAGGGGGCACGGGCCGGCCCGTCTACTTGTCCCCCCCTCCATTTTCCTCCCGCTGGCTGCTGAGAAAAGGGATTCAGCCGTGCCCACCGCATGTGAAAAGCCCCCGCCTGCCTTGTGTTTTATGAAGGAAAATCTCCTTGGGAGAGCAGCCAAACGTTCCCAGCCTCCTGCTGAGTGTTTCAGACAGGCACGCTGGAGCATGCGAGGGCACGGCGGTCCTGCGGGTTTGGGGGGAGAGCGGGGAGGGGACAGGGACAGGAGCTGCTGGGCTCTGTGAAAGCTGCTGTCAGACCGTGCTGGAGGACAAAACATGGAGGTCACTGCCTTGCTCGGGTGGCCAGAGCCTGCTCTGTCTCTGCTGCCACAAGGGAGGGAGTTTCACCGTCGGGCTGGGGTTGCTGAGATCCGGGTACATCCCTTGGTAAAGGACATGGAAAGACAGGGTCTGGCTGTGTCTGCTGTGACCTGGGCACCTGCTGTGCCACCACCAGCTGGGCAGGGTCCCGTGTCCCCAACATGAGACTAGCTCAGTGATGCACCTGGCTGGGGGCAGCCCCGAGGAGGTTGGCTCTGCCAGTCCCTCTCCTGGCTGGATTATCCTCACACTTTTCCTTTCTTTTACCTCCTCGTCTTCTCCCCACGCACACCCCCAGCACCTCTGCCGGACCACACAGCCCCATGCATGAGAGACCTTTCAGACCCAGCGACTATTTCAAAGGCAGCCAAGAAGCCCCCAGGGCTCCAACCCACCAAATCAAACTCAAATTTGCAGCTTATACGCAAACATAATGTATCTGGAGGTGGGGGCTCTGCTGGCACACAGAGCGAATAAACAGAAACACATGGCTGAGCCTGGAAGAGCAATAACCTCAGCTGCAGCTGGGAGCTGGAGGCGGTGGAAGGCTCTGAACCAGCAGCACCCAAAGTGAATTAATGACACCGGACTGCAGCTCCAATGGGCACTGCTGGGCTGTGAGGTCCTGGGCCTGTGTCAGCAGCCCGGGGGGAAAATGGGGGGAAAACGGATATTTCTACTCTGTAGCTGAACCGAAAACTGCAAGGACAATGTCAGACAGGCTGAGACCCAAAGAGACAGTCTCTGCCATGTTTCCTTTTCTGGTTCATTCTGCAAATGTTGTGCTCCCCATGAAATTAAAACCTTCCTGTCTTTCTTGGGGGCCACTTAATATCCTTTAAAGGCTTTTTCTGTTTCTTTTTATGCTGGGACCAATTTCTCAGGGAAAATACTGTTTCCCAAAAGCACGTTTCATATCTGAAAATGATGAAACAAAACATTTAGCAGCTCCAGAATTCAACTTTTTATTGGCAAGCCCTGGTGCAAAGTGGTTCAATGTTTTTATTGCATCCATCCTCCTCCCCCTTTCTATGTGAAGCTGCTGCCTCAATTTGACCCATGTAAGCCGACGGCTTCACTCATTTTCAAACTTTTAATCTCTCATTTGTAAAACCAAGGAAACCTCTGCTCTTAAACCTTTCAGCTCCTGCTAGCATGGCTCTCCCACTCCACCTTCCTGTCGCCTGGAGATGCTGCTCCTCCTTTGCTTTATATGTTTTCACCTCTCAATTTTCCTGAAATGTGTTTCTGAGATTTAAAAAAATGTTGAAAAAAGCATCTGGACCCCCAGCACTCTCCCTGCTGCCTTTTGCCGCCCAGATGCTGTCGTGTGCGACCCCGAGGTGGGGACGCAGCGCTGCAGTGCTGGCATGGGCTGAGCAGCTCAGAATATCCCCCAGAGAGCCCTGTCCTGCTTCCACTGTCCAGAGGGGCAATGGGAGACACTGATTTTTCTGCACACCCTGTTTCCAGACTCTTTTGCCCCTCCACAGCAGACAGGGTGAAGGAGGGAAAACCTCCTCCCACCAGTTATCTCCTTTCCTCCCCGCTGCTTCTCCCTCTCCCTCTGGAGAGTGGCAGCATGTGAAGGGCAGCTCCCAGCCCCTACGCTCCCTCACTCCAGGGTTTTCCTGCTGGAAAGTGCCAGTATCCCCTTGGTGGACATCATCGAGAGTTGAGATGGGTGCTTTTCCATCAGGGGGATCTTTGATGCAAACAGCCCTAACAAGTGTGCGAGCAGCCACAGTGGGGTGTGCTTTTCCTTCCTAAGCGTGCCGGGAGCGAGCAGCGCAGGCAGACACAGGCAGCTTGGACGGGTAGCTCCTCTCTGCCCAAGGAACTGCACGTGTGTCTCTCCCCTTCATGACTCTTGGTCTTGCTTCCTCCTCCTCATCGCATCATGGTCTATATTTAGTCCCAGATGCTGCAAACCCTTTTGCACGACTCCCGCAGAGTGCCTGGCAGCGTCAGGGCTGGGATTACTTATGGTAATTCTTTGGGCTGGGAACACCCCCTCCAATATTAATAACAACGAGGGCAGTTCCTGGAGCACAAGATAATTATCCCTACCACGCTGGGGGCTTCGTTAAAGGTCTGCCTCCACATGAACAAGCAGGCTTTAGCCAGCGCAGCCGATGAAAACGATCCAAGGAAAACCTCCCACGGCCACCGGAGGAGGGCAGAAGGAGGCAGGGGGATTGGGGGCCCACCAAGTCGCTTGGCGTCTCCTCTGATCAGCCTGTGTGTCCCAGCTTTGTGCCTGAGCTCCTGCGTGGCCCTGGGGACGTGGCTGGCCTGGAGTGACATGCGGGCGGCTCTCAGCTGTCATGTAGTGCGTCCCCACGCACGGCTCGCAGAGGGCTTGGGCTGCAACCACTGCCCCCTCGTCTCCTGGCTCTTGGGGTACCCGGCCCTCAGCCCAGTCCTTCCTTTCCAGGGATGCCTTTTGGAAAGTGCATTTTCCCACACCACTCATTCACACCAGGGATGGAAGAAAAGAGAGATAAGGGGTTGCACGGTACGGCTCCCTTTCCCCTCCACATCAAAGCCTCACATTTATCGCCAGGTCTTGGCTGGGTGCGGGGCTGCTCGCTGGCTCCTTTTAGACAGGCTAGGAGGGGAAGGGGTCAGGGTCTGTCTCGCTCAGTGACTTGGCCGAGGTCTGCAGTTTAACCACTGAGCAGCACTGCCTGCAGCCCTGCCGTAACAGCTCTGCCCGCTGGGTCCCCTTGAGTGACCGAACCTCGCCATGCGGATGGCCAAGGACCTGCTGCTGGGGTCCCTTTGCCCTGCAGTGACAGGCCAGGGTGAGGGGGAAACTGTGGGTCCAGGCAAGGTTGGGGTTGTAAGCAAAGCTCTTTCCTCCTCATTGTAACGTGGGCTCGTGGGAGGACCTGGGGGCCTCCAGCTCCAGCAGCCCCTCCATCAGCAGGGAGATGGGTGGGTTCGGTGTAGAAAGGAGGCAGCAGGGGAGAGTTCAGCACATTTAGGAGGAGGATGAAGCACAGCAGGGGGTTAAAAGTCAACCTCTTTCTGCCTCCCAGCTCCTCCAGGTCAGAGAGAGCTTTTCAAGGTTATCAGCTGGGGTCAGCCGCTGGCAGGAAGGCGGTGAGAGGCTGGAGGGGCCTGGGGTGCCAGGGGGGCCTTGCTGGTGGGCATGGGGGCTCAGCCCGGCCCAGCGAGAGCCACCCCTCCCACCTGGCTGCTGCCTGCAACGGTGCATGGAGAGACAACGGCGTGACCTTGGGGTACCGTTACCGTAATAGACATCCTTACGCTGCTCCCTGACAGCCACCTGGGAAAGGGCACACACAAATTCATGGATATAGAAATACCGAGAGGGGACCAAACCTCCCAGGTGGAGGAAGCAGGACAGCAAAGGAAATGCAGGGTTCTGGGCAGTCCGTGCTGCCAGCGGGTCCCCAGCATTGTTGATGGGGACCTGGCCCCATTGTCCATGATGCTGTACAAATGCCATTGAGGCACAACTCGCACCTTGAGTCCTTTGCATCTTGCCCAAGATGTTGCACCACAGCTGATGAGCCCAGCTCCGGGGGAAGCTCTGCAGAGCCCTTTTGGCTCGGTGGGTGTGAGATGAGGCCCAGACTCTGCTGCAGTTGCCCTGTTTTGATGTTGTTAACAGGACAAGTTGAATTAATTAAGTGCGTTTGGAGAAAGCTCTGGCATTCCTCCCCTTTCAAAGGTTTTTACTTCAAAGGAAGGCAAACGAGAGCATCTCCCTCCCTGAAGTGCCTCGGTGTATCGTGTCAAGGCAGCCCATCTCAGCTGACCCCAGGCCTGGGACATGTCCTACACCCCCATGGCCAGAGATGAACAGCCACAGCGGAGCCCTGAGCTCTCCCAATGGTGTGCAGGGGGCTGGCTCGGGCCCCGTGCAGCTCACAGCCCAGGGGAAATGCTCTGGAATTTTCAGGAGCATCAAAGCTGTTTCTATGCAGGTGGCTACCAAATCTGAGCTCTGTCCCACAACAGCCATGTCAGAAACATGCCTGGAACTTGTCTGCTTCCCATGTGGGTGCTCCCCATTGCCCACTGGACCTGCTTTCCCCCCAGCTCTGCCCCAACACAGCCAGTGAAACGCAGCCCGTGACAGCGAGCAGCTTCTGACTCACTTTCTCCAAAGAGCTCGACCCGCTGGCTGTGACATGCAAGACTGGAAACTTCAGGAGAACAAACTGGCTTTTTTTAAAGCCCCAAGAGGCTGAGGAGATGTTTCACACTCCTGCTGGATTTGTCCTCACAATGTTTTGGAGTGTTTGGTAACAAAATAAGGCTGTTAAAGGGCTCCCTTTGCATCTGTTTCCTTTGCCTGTATATCTTTCAGAGTCTCTTGCCCCAGTTTGCTGATTTTGTGATGATGGCCTTCAAAGCCCCTCCAGAGAGGACAGCAGCTGTGAGAGGAGCACTCACCTGCATTGGCAAAGAGCAAAAGGTTTTCAGAGCTGGGGGAAGCGCTATTTTTTATATCAAAATAGCACTTGGGAGCATAGCCCCACGCCATGGAGACAGCCCTGCCCCAGGGAGCCTCCAGTCTCTCTGGGCAAAGGCAGATCGTGGCTCACGCAGAGAGGCAGAGGCGTACAGCAGGGATGAGTGCCCTCAGTGCCCCCTCATGCAGCCTCCTGCAAATCGGGGACAATGTGCTACCAACTCACTGCCCTCCTTGGTGCCCCAGGATGGACAAGAAGTGGCTTATCTGTGACATTCAACAGCAGCCAGTTGATGTGTGTTGGCAGGTCACTTGAAGCTGCATACAGGCAGACAGCTATCGGTGGATGCAGCATCCCTTCACGGGGGTCTGCACACTGTGTAGGAGATTTGATATTAAAGGTACAGAAAAGTAAAAAGCAAAAGTAGGAACAGGGAGTGAAAGGTCTCCCCTCCCTTCCCCAGGGAGTTCGCTCCTTATCTAGCCCCACTCCCGTTTCCTTCTGGGATAAACCAGGAACGGGTGGATTTGGTTTCCTTCACTTTGTGATTGATGTGGCCAACCCAGACCTCCCCACAGCACTGCTGTCACGGGCAGATGGGGAAGGGCTTCCAAGTCTTCTGTTCGGGGTGGTTTGAGAATCAGCTGTGCTCCGGGGCCACGGCTGCCACGCCAGCATGGGAATGCTCTGGAAAATTCACTTACCAGGGCCTCTTCATCTAAAGAAAAGTGGAGGCACCGGGGGGGGGGGGGGGGGGGGGGGGGGGAGGTCCAATTACAATGTATTTAACGTTTCTGAGCTCAGTGGGGCCTCGCTGTCTCACAACTGGGTCATGCAATCAGCCCGAAGCTGCAATGTCAAACTGGCTCAAGGATTAAGTGTGTTGTAACTGGAGCCATGAGCCCGGCGCGCTGGGAGGGGGGGACTTTTATCTGGCTGTGATTGCAAAGTGGGAGCAGGGGTGATCTCCGCCGACCTGTGCTTTGCAAAGCTCTCAGCCATGTGTGGTCGGAAGGCATCTCGGAGAGTTGGCTGGAGAATCTGTGCTGCAGCGTGTCCTCATGTCTACTTTGTGGGAGCTGAGCCTTTTTGCAGCGCTTTTGGTGATGTCTCTGAAGGACGGTCTGGTGTTGCCGGGTGGTCTGCCTGAGCACCAGTGGGTTAAGAGGAGATCTGTGTTTGCAAAGCTGCCCTTCGGCCCCAAAATAAACGGCTGTCATAGTCCCCCTTTGCAAGAATAGGCACAAGCGCCGGGTCTGCTCAGTACTGGCTGAAGACTGGTACACACTGCCCTTGTACGTCCCCCTCCCCAGAGCTCTGCTCACGTTTCGGGGTCTCAGGCTTCTCCTCATTGCGGTAATGTGGTGGTGATGGGGGAGTTTCCTGCTCTGAAGCTGGCTGGGGCTGAATTGTCCGAATTGTCTGTGTAGGGATTTCTGACTCTTGACACCCCTGTAGTAGATGGAAAATGAAACAAAACAAGCACTGAAATGTCATGTCAACCCGAGAAAAAGAGAGTGAAAAAAACATCCCTTAGAGCCGATCAACATTTACTTTACACTTTGAAATCTTGAAAAGTTACAATAGCATCATTTCCTAGCAGGGACGAGAGGTGGTGCCTCTCCGAAGGAGGTGAAAGGCGGTGACCTGCTCTGGCTGAGACGTTTCCTTGAACACGTGTGTCCCTGAAGGCCTGCACAGTCCGGGGCAGGAGCTGGGGAGAGCTGTGTTCCTCTGCTGTCACAGAAATCCCACCTTCCTCTGCTCCATGTTTTGGGAAGTCAAGTCTCCTTGCCTGTGCAATGGGGGATTATGGGCTAGAAAGGGAGTTGGGAGAAAGCCCTCCCAAGCGTGCAGGGAAAGCAACGAGCCCTGAGCTTTGGTCAACCTGGCTCCATCTGCTAGAGCCAAGCAGGAGATCTAGCTGCAATGAGGGGGAAGTTGCAAGTGAGAAGACAACACACGTTGCCTTGCTTGGAGAAGGAAAAAAAAAAGAGTTTGAATCAAAGGCTCAGCTTTGCATTTCCGTGCTGGCCTTCGCTTTGTTCTGTGGCTCTGCTTTTCCCCCTCGGCTATCAGATCCCCTCCCCAGAGGAAGCTGGCAGGTGTGCCTACTCTGGAGGCATCGGATGGCTATTGTGTCTGCACAGATGGACAAACAAACAGGCTGCGGGCTTGGGGTGCACGGGGCAGCCCCCAGCCCAGCCCTGCATGCCTCCAGCTGGGGGGGCCGTTTGTGGCATCCTTTCTAGCACTGGTCCCCGGGGTCAAGGACTGCGGGGAAGCGTGATCCATTGTAGCAGGAAAACAGGAAATGGTGCTGGCGGCAGGAATTTGTTTCATTGAGCGTTTCTAGTCCAGGGGAGGAGTGGGGCTGAGGCTCATTGCATCATGCTGCTGGAGGCCGGGTCTCGAGCAGCCATGCGCCGGGCAGCCCTTGTCCTCCTTCATTAGCTAAGGTGTCTTTGCGGAGAGTCCTCACGCCCCACATGGGACTGGGTGCCACGGGGTCTGCCATCACCCCCGACATGCCTGCCTCCAGCTCCCATGGGGTTGGGGCACTGTGGATGCCACTGGGGAATGGGTTAAGATGTGTCCAAGTGGGGAGCAATGCCCGTTGCACATATTGCTCCTCCAGCTCCAAAATAAACGTGTCCTGGTGATGTCGGTACACCGGAGTGGGTGCATGATGTGGGCCCTTGTCCCATGCTGTGCCCCCCCATCTGCCTGGGGCCCCTGGGCACCTGAGCACAGGGATGAGGGGGCTACAAACCAGACCTTTACTAGCCTGGACACCCCATGCAGCGCAGAGCGGCTCCCTGTGGTGCTTGCCGAAGGAGAAAGGGCCAGGGATCATTCATGTGGCCAGTGGCCACAGTGTCACGATGGGGAGCAGCACATGGTTTGGTCCAGTGGGATGCCCTGTGTTATCTGTGCTCAAACATCTGTGCTGCGCCGTTACACCAGTGTTTACTCTGTAAAGACACACTGCGGCAGCCGCAGGCTTTGCTCCAGGATGCCTTCCTGCATGGTGCACGCTTGAAATCCCCGCTGCTGCTGTAGTGGGAAGTACCAGGGCTGGATTCCTGATTCCCGGCTCTGAATTGCTACCTGCAGATGTGTCAGCCTGTCCCGTGGCTGCTCGGGTGCCAGCAAGCTGCATCCGGGGCAGCGGAGTTTTCTCAGAGACCTGCGTGGCCACTTGGACCCGAGCACTGGCCCTGCTGCTGGCACAGAGCAGCCTCAGCCTCACCGGGGCTACCGGGCAGCCACCGCCCCGAGGCCCAGAAAGCCCTGCCTTTTCCCGCTGGTAATCTGCCAAACTGCCAAGCAGCCCTTGTATAAACTGTATTTATGTTCCCAAGGAAACAATGCTGCTCGCATTGTTTAGGGCTGGAATAGTGTCCTGGAAAGCCTCGGAGCCCTTGGAAAAATCTGGCTTTCTATAAATGTAGAGAGGCAGCTGGGAAGGGGGAATGGAGCTTGCAACAGTTGGTAGAAGGAAGATTTCTGCCCACCCCCCAGGTTGTGTTACATGTGCTCAAGGTCCTGGGTCTTGTGGACCACAGGCAGCCACATTCAAGCTGCCGGCTTAGCATCCTTTGCATGCAGCCAGACCTGGGCGAGCCGAGAAAGGGCTGCACTTGCCAAGGAGGACCTTTGTGGGGCTCCTGGTTGTGACCTGCACACCTGCCCCTGCGCACACAACCACAGGCACACGCACATGCGCCCCACTCCTGGCCCTGCTCACACCGGCTCCCATTTCCTCTCCGAGGCGGCCGCAGCAGGCGGGATTAGTGATTTATTAATGAAGCGGAGTGACTGTGCCGCTGGGGCGTGCCAGGCGGAAATGTCTGCTCGGAGAGATTGGATAACCCTCTGGCCTGTTTCCCTTCACAGCCTTGAAACGGCTGCAGCTCCCAGAAGCACCATATCCTTTTCTTCCTGCTGCCGGCTCCCTCCCTCCCTGGGGCAGGCCGGCTGCCACCAAAGGCAGAGGGGGGATGCAGGGACATCCTCGCTCAACCAAGAGGGACAAAACCCCATGGTGGGAGCTGCTCAGGGAAAGGACAGGTCCGTGAGCTGATTTTTGAAGTGATGTGCAGGGTGATGTGAGCCCTCCCTCCTGCACCCATGAGGTGCAGGGGTCCCACCGCCTCCACCAGCCTTTCTCTGCATCCTGTGTCTGCACCCGAGTCATCTGGAGTGGGGTTACTTTTAGCTTTGCTCTTGGGCTGGGGTGGGTGGCAGCTAATTCAGGCTGACAGGTAGGGTTTCAAAAGCAAAGATGCAAACTGCAGTACTTTTGATAGATTTTCTTGGGGGAATAATTGAATTTAGTGTGCCCTGTGCAGTGTGCCTCTGCTTTGGGTTCATAGCCTTTGCATGCACATCCCAAAGCCAGTCAAAACAAATCTGTAGACAGTTTTTGCAGCCTTCCAACCTGGGACACCGGAGCTTTGCTTTGCACCCACAAACTCAGATCCCAGACTCTACACAAGGTATTCAGAAGGCAGCTAAATGCTCCCTGAAGCCCTCGTCTAAGTGTATGACCTCAGCCCATACAGGGCAGGGCAGGGCCTCTACTCTCTTGACTTTCGTGTCTGGTCAGTGGCACCAGTTACAGGATGATTTTTTGTTATTTGGTTGCCACAAGATCCATAACTGGGTTATTTTAATAACTGGTGTTAATAGATTTTGCCATTCCAGTTGCTGTAGGAATAAAACTGTGTTTAACTCTGGGGAACTCTAAAAGTAAACAACCAGGGAAGAAGTAGCTGGTGAGCAATTGCTTTCGGGCTGAAATCTTGCCTGGGAAAACTGCAGCCTGGAGCAAATATTTATGGCTGAACTGTAAACGCCTGTGAGGAAGGGTTTTACAGCAGGAGCCACTGACTGTCCATGCCATGGCCAGCACATGCTCTGCTCTGATGCTGGGTGGGCTCTGGGCTACGTACCCCAGGACCTGTCTGCGAGGTGCTTGGGCCTCCACTTTATTAAGCATTAACAAAAGTCCTGTTCCAACAAAGATCCATCACCTGGGGTTTCCAGGTGTGGAGAGCTGGTGGCCAGCAGCAATGCAGCGTGTCCCCAGCGTGGCTGTAACCCCAGGCCATCGAGCGTGGAAGGAATGCGTGTGCACCCGCACACCCACCCCTGGCCCGTGCATTCCGCAGCAGTGACGCTACGGCCCGCGGCCGGCTCCTGCCCACCTCTGTCAGCACAAACTGCTTCCAGGAAACGAGCTGGGAGAGGAAACAAGCACTAATGAAGAATCCCTTGGTGAAAAATGTGTTTCTACAACCATTAGATTATTTTGTCCTTGAGAAGCAGGGGAGGGAAATAATAAAACAGCCTCATCGCTTTCCAGCCTTGGCTTTGGGGACACTGATGCTGTGCTAACCCAAGGGCCCTGTCTGGGGGTGCCCCATGACCCCCTTGTTCCTATCGAGCCCCCCCTTGCCCCACGCTGCTGTAGGAGCAAAGGCATCTGCTGAGGGGCTGCTCCTCCGCAACTGGGTGCTGCTCCCACATCTGCCCTGCCTTCTCCTGGCTTTGGGGACCGGTGCTCCCACCTCGTCCCCATTGTGCAGCATCCCCGGAAGGGTCATCCCGCCCTGGTCCTCAGCTCGTGACAAATGCAGCCCCAGCTCCATGACCAGCAGTGGCCCTGGTGGGGGCGAGCGGACCGAGCTGAGCGACCAGCTGGTTGTTGTTCTCCTGCAGCAGGGAGAAAAGGGCATTGATTTAGGTCTTTACTGAACAGAAACAGAGGTGGTCATAGGGTGAGCTGCCTCCAAAGAGCCAAACCCAGAGTCCTCTTTTGTGAAGGAGCCCGGGGAAAAATATAGCCTAATTTAAAGGGGTGGAAGTGCTCCCTCCTTTCAGATCAGAAGGGTCCCTCTGGGGTTTCTGCAGGGGGATGTGTGTCCCCTGCCAGGGATGGCAGTCCCTGGGGTTTACCCTGGGCTGCCTCAGCGGGTGCCAGGCCAGGGACAGGCAAGTAGCAGGGACTGTCACAGCCATGAAATGCTCTGTGAGCACCCTCCGGCCGTGGGCTGGGGCGTTTGCTGAGGCTGGCAGGGACCAGTGCTGTCCCAGGAGCTGAAGGCACAGGTAGGACAGTAGTCAGTACTGGGGCTGCTTTCTGGGGCTCAGGGGCTGCCCCAGGTTCCTGAGCCCCTGACTGCCAGCTGCTGTTCATCTCCTGCACACAGGAGTGACTCAGGCCAGGAAACCGGGGGATGTGGCAGCCTGTTTCCACCATGTCGGGATGACTCACGCATCGTCCTCTTGGGATGCCGGCTGTTCCACGCACCAGGGTGCCCAGGGAACCCGTGCCCCAGCCGAGCCGGCAGCATGCCATGGGCAGCGTGGCCGCTCGGCGTTTCGTGGGGAGACGGCAGCAATGACATTCCTTCAGAGACGGGACGTTTCTACTCAGGAAGGCCTGAAAAAAGCCAGGGACAAAGGGGGGAAGTGATGGCGGCTGTGTCTGGAGTTATCTTGCCGCTGCACTTGCGGGGGCTGCTGAGTGACAGCGCTTTTCTGTTTCGCTCCTGAGAGTCAGGAAACACTCATCTCCGCCGGCTCCCTTCCTGCCCTGCCTCACCCCGCGCTGCGGTTCGGTGGGCCCCGGGCAGGGCGACGGAGCCTGACCGCCTCTCCTGGTGGTGCCCAGAGTTGGTGGGCACCACTGAGGAAGCCCTGTGGGTCCTTGTGCCAGCACATCCTAACTCTCCTAAGCTACAGCATCCCAAAGCCGGGCAGGCTTCTCATACACTGAGCAGTCCATCAGCTAGGGTGGCAACAGAGCATAAACACCTTTTACCCAAACCAGCTTGCTCCAGTGGGTGGGAAATCGGTCAAAAAGCTCCAGTCGGCTTGAAGAGCCCCAAACCAGCTGCTTTCCACTGTTTCCTTGCTGTTAGTTCGTTTAAATCAGATCATTTCTCTGATTTGGCTTCTCAGCAGAGCCCCGAGTGAGGAAAGCTGGTAGCCAGCACCGCTGGCAGCTCGCTGGCTCCTGGCCCTGATCCGGCCCCCCCCCGCGCCATGGGGTGGCAGGGAGGGTAGGAAAGGGCAGGGCATTGCGCATGGTCCCCTGGCTGGCGGGCACGCGAGCCTGGGATGGGGGATGAACCAGCCCAGCCATGCCACCAGGCTGCAGGAAACCAGCACATCACAGGGCTGCAGGAGAGAAATGCAGCCCCACTCCCGCAGCCGAAATGGCCCTGGGGGGACCCGGGGATGACTGCGCAGGGAGGGGATCCCCCAGCACAGCGCTAGCCCAGGGTGCAGGACCATTGTATTATCTTCCCTGAAACGGGAAGTGAAAAAGTAGCAGTAAAAGGATGTTTAGCTTAACCCTGTCTGCTTTGGAGTATCCTGTGCTGAAATGTTGCTTTACAGCTTCTTCCAGAGCCCGCTCTGTTCTGGATGCCAGGGATGCACCTGGGACTTCAGTAGAAACAAAGGAATCTGTTTTCTCTCCCTTTTGGAGTGGAAGAATCACAATAATATTTTCAGTTGGAAAGACTGTTTTTTCCACCATGAAAAAAGTGTTTCATTTTGGCTAATAATACTTAGCATTGCTCAAGCCAAAACCAGCCCCAGAGCTGTTGGCTGGACTGAGCTGTGGCTTCTCCTGCTACTTCTTTCACCGAGGTGTGAGCTGCCTGGCCTGGTGTCGTGGGGCCCTTGGTGTCAGTGGTGGGACGGGAACAAGGATTTCTCCTGGCCATGTGCTCAGAGCCAGTGCACAAACCCCAGGTCCTGCTGCAGACACCTCAAGGAAGGAGTTTTACACAGTATAGCAAAACGTGATGGGAATCAGGTTTATCACTAGAGCAGATTTTAACACTCGCCCAGACTGTCCTGGTGTTTAAGGTGTATTTCAGCATCTTTCAAACATTTTTTTTTTTTATAGCTCACTTATCAGCCAGGTTATTTGCCAGCGCTGCCCCGGCCCGGAGTTCGCGCACAGCCCTGCTGTGGTTTCAGCCCCCCTTTGATTACTTTTACAACCCCGTTTGGTCATATTTGCTTTGCTGTTGCAAACAGCAGGTTTGACAAGACACCATTTGCAAGCAGCTTCTCCAACATGTGGGACTGATAAGGAGCAGCGGCGATAGCCTCAGCCCTGCGAGAGCTGAGCTGCCAGCCCTGAGCAAAGGGGAAGGGCAGCAATTAAGAAGCCAGTGGGAAAGCAAGTGATTTCTGTCACTGCCGCTCTGTGTCTTGGCTCAGTGTGAAATTGCGGCGGCCACAGGGGTCGGGGAGCCCCAGGAAGCTGCAGCAGCGTGTCCCCAGGCTGGGGAGGGCAGGGTGTGCTGCACCGCAAGGATCTACTCTTCCTGGAGTGATTTTTCGGCGTCTCCATTTCTGGGGCAAGTTCAACCAGGTGGGCTGTAGCCAGGCCCTGCTCTCAGGTGGTGAAAATACCATTGCTGGAGAATCTGGTTTCCTTTAAATTGTTTGAACACAGAGGTTTCCACAATGACTTATAGATTCGGAAACATGGGCGTTGTGTTTTCAGTGACATTATGGCCTTCAGAGGGTTGCCATGTTTCAGATCTGAAGCGGGACACTGGAGTGCGCAGAGCACCACTAACCCCACCGCATCTGGAGATGGGGTTCAGGGTCCTCCACTGCTCCCACATGCCCCAAATGGGGCCACCTTGCTGTGAGCTGACCTCGGCTCCCTGGGATGGAAGTGTCACAGCAATGGGCTGCAATCCTGCCCACAGTCTCCGGGCTGAGCAGTTCTACACTAATAACAGATTTTTCTAGGGCCAAGTTCCTAAAGTCCCGCAAAAAACAGGGCTTTGTCATGGAAATGCTGAGATGACATTAATGGCAGTGTCCTGAACGCAACTCTAATTAAAGAGAGGAAGGAGAACTGAAGCAGGATGTCCCTGTTTGGCTGCCCAGGATGGAAAGCTTGTCACAAATAAAGTGCATTCTCGTACTTTGTCTCCGTCCCTCTGCACAAGGCTTTCCCAGATTCTGCAAACATTCATTTTCTTATCTCTCCTGGATTCTTGTTTCTTTTCTTTTGAAATAGCTCCTCACAAGAATGTTTTTTTTCTCTGCTGTATTCCCCACCGAGCTCTCAAACGCACCAATCAAACAAATGTCATCTCCTCGACCACAAAGTGAATGTGCTTTTTATTCCTTGAAAAAAAATCACTTGGGCACAATAGCTGGTTGGCTCCGTGCAAAGAAACTTTCCTGTTAACATCTCAGAATAAGCTCTGGCAAGCGAGCAGGGACAGGCAAATCAAAGCTGGGAGCAAGATGGCAAACGTTTCCTTTTGAAAACAGGCTTTCCACTGAATTAGCCCAGGGTATGTCACAACCAATCTCCGAGCTGCTTCCTATGATAGCAGAAAAATAAATTAAAACAAAGAAAAAAAAAAAAGAAAAAAACAGGAATTCAGAAGTAACATGCAAGTAATTGAGCTCACTGTGTGACACAGGAATACTGATCCAGCCAATTTTTGTGCTCATATAGAACCTACTGAACGTTGGTGGCTTTGTACCTGGGACTAGTCTCAGTAAAGCTCAGATTTAAGGCTGATACTTGAGCTCAAAGCACTGTGCCGGCAGCGCTCTCCTGCAAATCCGGGATGCAAAATCTGGTGTGCTTATGGAAAATAAGATGCACGCTCCAAACTGAAGTGTTCATGTGTGCAGCAGGAGGAACGGGGCACGTGATGATGTCCTGCTCCAATGACTTGATTCCTCCGCTACCAACTGCCCGATCTAGATGTTCTCACTCCCGCTGTGACATTGGCCGCAGTGCCTTTGCTGACCTGCTCCTGTGCTCCAGAGCACAGACCCTCTCTGGGCGGGCGCCAGGGAGGCAGCAGCTCCAGGGCTGGTGTGCAAGGTGGATTTCTATGACTAAAGCAGCTGAGGGCTCCCTACAGTGTGCCGGGCTGGCACAGCCTCCAGCAGCCTCACTGGAGTCCACCAGGAATAGAGGGAAAGCGCCCTGTCACTGTGAAAGTTGGGTCATTCCCAGCATTTCTGCTAGACAAGTTGTCTCCTTGGGTGACACTTGTGTGCCCAGAGTGGCGTAGAAATCCTGATGTCTGCACGCAGCCCTGGTTGGGACTGACTTCTGCTGGGCAAAGTGAGGGGTGGGGAGGGATTGAGTTGAGCTTACTCCAACCCACGGGGGACCTTGCAGCCCTGCGGGTGATGTGGAGTTCAGTGCTTGTCTCATTGCACCTCTGGCGCTGCCACTGTCCCTGACCTTGCACAAGCATTCACAACCCTGTCGCAATCTGCCCCTGCCTCGGCATCCCCCATGGAGTACAGCCTGCCTGGTCCCACCATAGTAACGCTTGTCCTCCCAGTCTGGTCTGGAGTCCCAAAACCAGTGTCATGACTTTGCTAAACTCATCCCTTCCTGTGAGAGGAACAAAGTACCTGCTGGTACCCAGCCTCACACACCCAACTCCACCAACACCCAGCTCCCTGCCCTTCAGATAACCCACTGCTGGCTCTTACACTGCAACGAGCGGTGCCTCTGGGTCATCAGCCTGCCCGTTACGCAGCACTTTCTCTTGGCCGACGGGGGATTGCCCCACCAGGCAAAGCCAGTGGGTATGAGCAGGGTGAACTCGGATTTGTGTTCTCTTTTCCCTGACCGTGCCCCCGGGGGGTGCCCTCTGGGCTGTCCTGGACTTTGCGCCTTGGCCTTGTCTCTCCGCAGCCCTCCCTCTCCCCCAGCCCCTGCTCAGAGGGTTGCATTCCTGCAGAGCTATGTACACATTCCCCGCATTGCTGGCACTGCTCCAGGAGCCCGTCCCTGACACACCGGCATGACTGTGAGCTCCTGCAGTGACTAGGGGAAAGTTTAGGCCTCCTCGTTCTTGCAGGTTAATGAATTACCTTTATGCACCAAAGGTGCCCGGCTGGGAGTTCAAGGGGAACAGAAATAAGAATAGAAAACCATGGGGCTGGCAAACTCCTATCTGCACATTGCACTGTAATCCTCACCTGCACCTCACGCCCACTCACACCCACTCACTGGACATAGGGATGGGCTGGCCCAGCTTGGCTCCCTTCATGCCAGCAGACCCCTATGCAGGACCTGAGTTACACTCAGGCTTCAGCTGCGGGAAGCTTAGTCTGAAAACTTTTGGTAGTAAAAGGTAAAAAACACATGTTGGAGCTGGAGGTGGCAGTGGAGGCAAGGGAGCAGACCTGCTGCAGAGAGCTGGAGGGTGACAGCATTTCCCTCATGCAGTGAGTCATCGCAGCCACGGCATTTCCAGATGCACCTTTGCCCCAGCGCCAGGCTCTGCAGACATATGACCTTGGCAGAGAAGATGTCCCTCTGGCTCTCTATCGCCTCCAGTTTTGTCCCTCTGAGTGCTGGCAGGGGCATCCCTCCAGCTGCACGCGTTGAGGCCCGGACAACTTCGGAGAAGAAAAGTGGAAGCCTGCCAAGCCAAGATATATTTGGAGAACTGCAGCTTTAGTATTGAGAGGTGATTTCATCTGAGCTCAGCTGGGAGGGTGTCCATGATGTGCTGTCAGCGGGCTCCGCGCTCAGGTTGCTTTGCCCCGGGATAAGCCACCAGAGCCAGGTGAGGCGCTGGGCAGGCAGGCTGGCTCCGGCCAAAATCAGTGAGGCTGCCTGCCTGGATAAAACCCAGATGGAGGCAACAAGAGAGCACAAAATAATCTATTTAACCATTAGGCCCCATTCATCCTTCCTGCAGTGATCGCAGAGGAGCTCCCCCCGGGAGAAATTTGGCCCATTTTGTCTAATTAGTTTCTCTCCTGCTGACACTTGCTGACATTTGCTGCTGATATTGCCCAGCCACAGCTTCACGTTCTGAGCAAATATTTTGCTTGGATGGAAGAAAAATCATCTCCGAGGAGCTTGTGTGCGTATGTGGGAACCCCAAACTGGAGCTGGATCCCCTGTTTATTACCTGCATCCCTGGAGGAAAGCAGGCCTGGAAAAGCGATGCTGCAGCATGCATGATGTGAGCTGTCAGCCTGAGCTCTGGTTTTGGGGCAGAAACCCCTCCACTGGCTCATGGGGGGCTGTGCTGTGGGTTTGGCGCAGGTTTGGACCGACACTGTGAAGAGCGGTGAGGTGGAGGGAAGGGCGATGAGTTCCTTCGGCTGCAGCAGAGCTAATGCTCTTTACCCAGGATGGCTCTGGCAAAGCACTGGGTACCATGGGGAGGTCCCAGACTGTGCCGCTTGCCTTGACCAGCCTCTGGGACTGATTGCTTCAAACATCCTGAACTGCTTTGCTTAAGCATCTTTTAAGGTCTCAAATCCTGTATTGTCCAGCTCTGGAGCTTCCTTGGGAATTTGGCTTGCATGGCTGGGAGAAAGAAATACAGAGAAAAATGCGGATATTCAAGACCCACTAAAATGAAGATTAGCGGTGAGGACTGAAATGGTTAGGACTCATAGACGAGACCACACAGATAATGTTTTGACACTTAGTCAAGCCCCTGAGGCCTCGGTTCACATCCTCTTCCCAGGGAAGTTGGGAGAAAATTTTTGTGGTTGACTGAAAAGGGATCAAAAAATGGTGGGCCCAGTGTGAGGTCTTGACCACGTACCAGGTTGAGTTGATGCCCTGCCTGCTTGTACGGACAGCTATAAATAGGACTTTTGGGGGAGAAAGGCAAAGGCATCCACTAAATCCCATCCACCAAATGTCATCTGACCCACTAGACTGGCAGCGTTGGGGAGGGACAAAGAGAATAGTAAATATTTTGCAAAAAAAACCCTGGGACTGTCCCTCCTAGCCAGGAACTGTTGACAGGTTTCGGTGACGCCCCTTCACCTATGGTAACTAAGAGAGGGAGCACGCGGTGCAGCGTTTGCAGTCGGGGCCCTGCCACTGAAGGACAGCGCGAGCGGCTACGGGAGCCCTTTGTCACAAAAAAGCCTTTATGACTATATTTGTGCAGGCAGCTCTAAATGCTCAAACCTTTATTCTTTCAGGCTTTTAAACTAAAGGTCATTTTCTCTTCCCTTCCAGAAAGAAAAAAAAATAAAAGAAAAAAAAAAGCAAATTCCTCTTGACGCAGATCCCCTTCCCCTCTGGATGGGAGTTCAATTGTTCTTGCAAGGCAAACTCCAAATCTGCCCTCGCATTCACTTCCTTTTTCCTGCCCAAAAGGAAACAGAGATTTCTGACTGTGTGAAACTAGTCCTTTATTTAAGGATACAAGAAAATAGCTAAATGCTAATTCAGTGTAGTGCTATGCGCTTTAGCCATGCTGCATGGCAAAACAAAAGAAAGAGAAACATATCCCCGCCCTTCCCAGTTGAATTGTAAACTGCACGCTGATTTGAGTATAATGGGTATTTATGAAAGTTATACTAAAACATTTACTGAAGTCCAGTGCAAACCAAAACCCTTCAGTCAGGAAGTTTTTTAGCTACCAAAAATAATCACCAGGACCTGGCTAATATTTTTTAACGATCATGCGTTCTTGGCAATTTCCTCTTCCCTCCGTGGAGATAAGTAATTAAACAAAATAAAGGCAGTGGCCACTTTGATACACTGCGATGTGTCAGAGAAGAGACATATCAACAGTTCTTTTTTTGTATCTTTTTCCTAAGTCTTGACTTCTGCATTCACTGTCTGACTTTCGGCTGAATTCCACTTCTCTATTATGTTGCTGAAATCCAGTGAAGTCAGCAGAAAAGCCATCAAAGTTTCCTGGGTAGGACTTTTAAGCCAAGGTATTAGATCCACTAATGGGTAGACAGTTATCTATTACACGCCTTATTAATTTTATAAAAAAGACATTGAACTCTATTAAGTTGCATGTTATTTGGCTTAATCATTTTTGTAGAGTGCCATTATTGTAACATCCTGTCCATTCTTCAAGTCTTCTCCATGGAGACCTCCTCTGGACTTGGACCCATGCAATGAGATGAGAACTGTCTGAAAAGTGACTGCGTCATGTGTCTGAAAAGTGACTGTCATGAAAAGACTGCGTGTTTTTCAATACACCAAGTATTTTTGACGTAGAAAACTTTTAATCAGTTGCAAGTGTTTTGTTCCGCAACTGGGACGTTTTAAAATTTCAATTCTTGTTGTCTCTAACGACCAGTAAGAGTTGCTGGGAAGGGGTGGTCTGCTGCAGGCAGGGTGGAGGAGGGCTCTCAGCCCTTAGTACTTTGGTGGAGGATGGAGCAGCAGTTGCCTCCCCAGGATCTAAGACCATTTTGTGCCATGCAAATAGCTTTGTTGTGATCATAGAATCATAGAATGGTTTAGGTTGGAAGGGACCTTGAAGATCATCGAGTTCCAACCCCCTACCATAGGCAGGGATACCTCTCACTAGACCAGGTTGCCCAAGGCCACGTCCAGCCTGGCCTTGAACACCTTCAGGGACGGGGCTTCAAACACCCTCTCTGGGCAACCTGTTCCAGTGCCTCACCACCCTTAAAGTGAAAAAACTTCTTCCTAATGTTTTAATCTAAAACCAGCCCTCTTCCAGCTTAAAGCCGTTCCCCCCTCCGTCCTATCACTACATGCCCTTGTAAAAAGTCCTTCCCCAGCTCTCCTGTAGGCCCCCTTTAGGTACTGGAAGGCTGCAATAAGATCTCCCCGGAGCCTTCTCTTCTCCAGGCTGAACAGCCCCAACTCTCTCAGCCTCTCCTCATAGGAGAGGTGCTCCAGCCCTCTGATCATCCTCGTGGCTCTCCTCTGGACGCGCTCCAGCAGGTCCATGTCCTTCTTATGTTGGGGACTCCACAGCTGGATGCAGTACTCCAGGTGGGGTCTCACGAGAGCAGAGTAGAGGGGCAGAATCACCTCCCTTGACCTGCTGGCCACACTTCTTTTGATGCAGCCCAGGATACGGTTGGCCTTCTGGGCTGCGATCGCACATTGCTTGCTCATGTCGAGCCTCTCATCAATCATCACTCCCAGGTCCTTCTCCACAGGGCTGCTCTCCAGCCATTCTCTGCCGAGCCTGTATTTGTGCTTGGGATTGCCCCGACCCAGATGTAGGACCTTGCACTTGGCCCTTGTTGAACTGCATGAGGTTGGCTTGGGCCCACCTCTCCAGCCTGTCCAGGTCCCTCTGGATGGCATCCCTCCCCTCAAGCGTGTCTGCCTCGCCCAAACAGTTTGGTATCATCAGCAAACTTGCTGAGGGTGCACTCTACCCCACTGTCCATGTCGCTATGTCGCCAATGTGATGAGAGGGAAACGTTTCCCGTTTCGGTGCCTTCCCCCCAGAAGCCCAGCGTTGTGTGAGCCAGCACGAAGGTGCTGCTTCAGCCCTCCGGCACTAGGAGGTTGGTGCTTCTGCAACCACCCGAATCACACAACTGCTCCGGTGTGGTGCACGGCTCTGTTGTCAGACCCTGCAAAGGGATGGCTTTTATTCCTCATCCTCTATTTTTATGATACACCTTTTCCTCCTGGTCAGTCCTCGTGGTGCTGCATAAGGATTTCATAGAAATAAATGATAACTGAAGGTCTTCAAAGCAGATCCCTTGTATGGGAGGGCAGAGCACAAAGAGAAGAGGTGAACTCTCAGATGGCCGAAAAATCATCCTGGAGCAATCCAACTCATCCTTTTCAAATATACATGTATGTCAGAGACACTAATGTACGTGGCTTGTTGCAATAAGATACAGTTCTCACTGACTCATTAAAACAAAAGTTAATCTTTAATAGCTCTCAAGATGTTTCGTGTATCACCAAAGCAACCCATTAAGCTTTGGAGCAGAGAGAGGACGTTTTCTTTTTGCATCCTCAGAATGAAGGCAGGTCTGGGGTGGTCCTTACATGCTTGATCATTTGGTGTTAATTTGTGGGGAGAATCCAAAAATGTGTATTTTGGATCTTTGGTGAACGAAAAGTTCTGCATTTAGGATTTGAACTCTATTGTCAAAGGATGGTAAAAATAAAAGAATGATTGTAAATGTATCCATCTCTATAGATGCCTCTGGTGCAAGAAAGGGGCAGCTGGATTAACTGAGTAAAATTTTGGCAGTGGAAAATGTTTTCCCATCCTTCTGTGCTGGTGGGAGCTGGCTCCAAGGCAGGCACCAGGGACCGCATCTTGTACCTCAGGGAACTGGGGGAAAACATGCAGGTTTCCCAGCCCAGTAAGGAGCCCAGGCACTCAGGTCTCTATTCCGTCTGGGATAATTCGTCTTTGTAGGGACTTGCAACGAGAGAGGCCCTCGCAGCCCCAGTCCTACAAGCTGAGGAAACATGCTTTGTCCTTGCATGGACAAGGAGACACTGAAACCCCCCGCAGTGTAGATCTAATCCACCCTGTGTGTCTTTCCATTGCACACGGGTTTTCAGAAAGATACGGTCTTGCTCAAATATTTTCTGAATGCCTGATACCTTTCTGCAGCAAGGGGAGGTGTCTGTGAGCGATACAAAGCTGCTCCGGCAGGACAACACTGAAATCTTATCTCACACCAAAGGGCCGATAAAGGAGCCTTTTACCAAGCTGGCTTAGCAAAAGAGAGGCTCTGGGCTTTTTCCCATCTCTGTCCTCGATGCTATCACAACAGCAGCAGCAAGGCACGGCCACGTCCCCGACCGTGGGTACACCGGGGTCCCAGTGGTAGCCCAGATCGCACTGCTGCAGAGCAGGGGAGTTTGTCCCCCAGCCCAGGCTTTGCTGCCTGTGTGCAAGACACCAACTTGCACAGTGTTTAGTCTCTGCTCCCTGTCTCCCTCACTTTCTCCCCCTCCCTCATCAGCCTTTTTTTGAACTCTTTGTCAAGAGCAAGAGCAGAGGCTGAGCCCGCCAGGGTCGCTCAGATGAAGCACACCGAGGGCTGGCAGTGCCGCTCAGCCCGCCTGCACAGGACGCTGCCCGCCACCACTCTTACAGGAATGTATATTTTCACGGGAAAATCACACGCAAGCTCTCATGGTAACTAGTACACAGTCCTTGGCAGCTACGTGTGTGGGAGTGCTTCAGTGGCGTCTTGGGGCGGCTCTGATTCAGGAAAGCACAGATGTACGAGGTGCTTTACTGGTAAAGTCTGGCTGATCTTTCCATGCCAGTCTAAATTTTGCTGGAGTTGATTTATGACCCGGACAAGCTGACCTTGATGACACCAGCTCGCTGGTGCTGAGATTCCCCTGCGCCTCTGACACAGCATGGCAGCACATGCAGGGTTTTAAGCATGCACTCAGGCATGGAGTTTCTCCCCAATAGAAAACACTTTTCTGGCCGGGGGGGGCTGTGTCCCTGAGCCCTGAGCCGATGGCTCATGCACGTAACCTTTGCTTTGGCTTATTTCCATGTTAGAGACATCCTGGAAGAACCCGCCGATCTTCTGTAGGAAGCACTAACTTAAAGTCAGCATTATAGAGGTCAACCTCCAGCTTTCTGTCATCATAACCCCAACTCCTTGTGCAATGTGATGTTGAGTATCTAATTAACAAATTGGTAGCAATTTGCCTTTGGTGTTAATGAGCAGCTACTAGTGGCAATGGGAGGGAGAGAAGGCATTATGAGCGTCAGGACACCTTGAAAAGTGGCTTCACTTGCACAAGTGGGGACCTTTCATGAGGAAACAAGAGAGCTGCACAAAGAGGAGGTCTTTGCCCACAGCGGGCCCAGGCTGACTTCTCCTGGGGAGGAGACCCAACCGCGCTCTGAGTGGCATTGGCAGCCTCTGGTCCTGGGCAGTGTTGGCGGCAGATCCAGCCATCCCTGGATGCTGTTGCATGGTTCTTCCCAAGTGTTGAAAATCAGGAGTCTTTCCGACCTGTCACTGTCAGAGATAAAATAAGCATTTACCTTGAGATAAAAAATCAAGAGACACAAAAAGCCTTGGGCAAGCTGAAACAACAGAGAAGGACCTTGGAAGGGGACAGCTATCCCAAAGCACCTTTTCTTTACTAACATTTTCCCTAACAGCTCTGCCGAAAGACCCCTTCCGCAAGGTACTGTTCTCTCTGTGCCTGGCAGGAGTGTCCCCACTGGACACGGGGCTGCACAGTGACCCAAAAACCCCCTCTGCAAACAGAAGCCTGTCAGCCATCTCTGCTCGTCACCCCGCAGCATGCTGCATGGCGTCATCCCAAACCAGCCATCATGTGCCCCGGCTCACAGCCTCCCCCAGATACTTCACTGACAAGGTTTTGTATTAACAATAATGCTTTTTTTAACCCTTAGGGAAATTTGAGTGGGGAAAAATACAATTTCAGTTAATCATTCAAACTTCGAGGCTCTAAAGTTCAAAACTCAATTTTTGAACTGAGAGCCTTTGATAGTTTCAGAAGAGCTTTTTTCGTTACTTCTGATTTCTCTGAAATCTGCAACATTCTCTGCAAAAAATAGATAAAATTCCCTTTTCATAGAAGATTTTCACCAGGACAAGACAGATCTGTTTCCCATCCAGGCTGCGGTTGCCTGCCAGACTCCTGAGGGTCTCCCTGTGCCTTTGAGAAGCACTAATGAAGAATACAATCTCTGAACTTGATTAATTACGCCCCTGCACTGTGTGGGTATTCCCACAGCACCCTCAAAACTCCTCGGTCCTGCCCCCAGGCAAGCAGGAGGCACACAGTAATCTCCAGGCTGGACGCTGCCCCAGTGCTGTTGCCTGTTGTTTCCACCAGCATCCTCTCCCCAAAGATGGGCTGGAGGGTGGCCAAGTAGGGTTTAGGGGTGCCACTCCTCCCCAGGAGCTCATGAGGGTCCTGGGTATGCAAGACCTGGTGCCTCACAAGAAATAATCAGCGAGGGGATGAGTTGGGCTGGGGTGCAGGCTCATCCAGGGGGTGGTGGGGAGCACAGGGCATGTAAGAACGGCTCCCAGTGCTGAAACCTGGCTACTGGGGGGGTCTTGCCCTGGTATGGTGGCTCTGAGTGTCCTGGCAATGGCATGGGCACGCTGCATAGCAGCGCCCCGAGACCTGGCTCCAGGTCCCCACAGGTGCCCTGTGTATGCCATGTGAAGCATCTTCAGCGGCTGGAGAAATCAAGAGGTTGTTTAAAGCATGAGGATGGCAACCTGGGTTCAGTGGAGGATGAGCTGCGAAAGGTTTTGCTTTTTCTCCTCTGCTCCCTGAAGAGGTTCAGGTTTTGAAATACTATTCCTCTTACACTTTGAGGCTCAAGCAAGCATCTGCTTCTTTTGCTGAGAAGAGAATTAAACCCCGTGAAAAGTTTACAACACCTAAATTAGGATGTTAAATTTATGAAGCAGGTTTTGTGCAGGTATCTGAAAGCAGTTCATGGATGTTAGTTGAGCAAGCAGCACAACCATCCCTGTGACGGGACAGGTGGTTTTATTATCCACCGATGAGAAAGCAGGCAAGGGATGGTAAAATAGTTTTTCTATGGAGAATACTGGAAGTGGGTGGAAACAGGACCAGGGCAGCCTGGGTCCCATGCTCCCACCCAACGGCTGGGGACCATTCACAGGTGCAGTGTGCTCCCTAAGAAGCAGTTGTCACTCAAGGATTTGGAATGGCCCAAGCCTGGAAACATTTACATGGGCTCCTAAATCTAACAAAGGTCTGGGCCAGCTCCGTGGGGGTGCATCAGCGCTTTACACTGGCTGAGGGTCCGACCCGTCCTCTGCAAGCGGCCTGCGCACCCCTGCCAGACACGGCTGGGCTGCCCTCGGCTCACTGCGCTGGCAAAGCTGCACAAACTGACTGTGGAGTTTTTGCCATCTGATTTCGATTGCTGCTTGGTAATTCACTTTATTATTTAAAGTATCAAATGATGCTGCGGGACAGCATTTTCCCCAATACTTGCTCGTATGCTGAATTAAACCCTGACTGACTGCAGCATCACAGCAAACAGACAGCACCGCGAGCAGAGAGCAACCAAAAGGGCCACTAAAACAAGCCACGGCAGGACTTAGTTTCTCGGGAGCAGCTGAGACTCGGAGGGAAAAGGACACACTTAAGAGAAAAGGATTCTGCAGCAAAAACCATGGAGGAAAACCGATCATAAACCAAACACGGCCTCAAACTTAAAGGGATCATCGTGGGCAGGGGGTATTCAACGGCAGCCACATCAGCTGACAGGGGAGCAGCATGCCACACTAATTGGCTAGTGCTAATGAGGAGCTAAAGCCCCCTCCATCCCCCTACTCCAATTCACGCCTGACAGGCCCTGAATGTGGCTGGAGCTGGGGCAGAGTGGTGGAGCGAGCTGCACGGCCTTTGGAAAAGCACGTGGTTTCCCCCCAGCTTGGGGCTGCCCCTGCCCGTCTGCGTGCCCTGCTTTTGATGGGTCCCACTGTCACCTGCCACCATGGGCTACCGAAAAGGTCCACCCCCTCGTGCTGGGCTGGGGAGGCTTCCAGGGAGCCGGTGCCTCAGCATGCACTGGAGGAGACTGCCCAGCAGGAGGTTTGGGCGACGATGGGAGGTTGCAGGCAGAGGCAGGGCTGTGGGCATGGCCCACGCATGGCGGCTGTGTGGCACAACACCCTGCGGCCTCCCTCCCTCTCACACACCGTAACAGAGCCTTGGCGGACGCCCAGGTTTTCTCCAACACCAACTTCCACGGAGGGTTGTGGGCGGCTCATGAGACGAAGCGCCGTGATTTCAAATTTATAAATACCCGTTCATATGGCCCCTGCTGACGCTCTCCGCTCCAGCAGCTACTACTAAGATACTAGAGACTGGGTAAACAGGAAGCTTTTTCCACACATCCCGTTTCACTCCCCATGGCCTCCCGCCTGCCACAGCCCACAACAGTCCCGCTCCGTGCTGCATGTATGTGGAGGTCTGGATGGCCGATGGTCCCAGCCATGCACCCATGACCTGCGCCCAATCCGGGGGCAGAGGAAACAGGACAGATGGCATAGGGCCTTCAGTTTTGGAGTAGGTGGGGGAAAAAGTGTGAGGATGTTGGGAGCCCTTTGTGAAGGCTCTGCACGTTGCAGGATTGAGCCTGTGGGTCTCGCTGATGGTGGAGAAAGCTGTCAGCTCTGGACCTGAGTTTCCCAGCATCTCGGACTCTGAAAGGAGCATCCAATGCTGCCTCTTCTTCAACAGGCAGCGTGTGCTGTCCGTGCAAGCCCTGTAACTTTCCCATAGGGAGATGCTGGATAAGACTCAGCTCAGCACTGAGCACCAAAACATTAATCCTACAGGTTAATGTAGCTTGTACACACCAAAACACACACAGTGTTTCATGCACAACCAAGCACAAACATGCGCTTGTGCCCTAGAAGAGACTCCCCCGGACCGATGTAGTCCCAGGGAGAGTCCATCAGTTGGCAATGCTCGCAGCAAGCAGCACGGCATATGAAATCACATTGTGGGGAGAATGACTGGGCGGCAGAAAACAGCCTTTAAAAACCCATCTGCCAAGAAAAACAAGTGGGGTTTTTCTTTAGTCCATGCATTTATATAAATAACACAGGAATATTTTGCAACTCCCAGGGACTCTTGCCCAGTGTAATATTTTGCTGAATAAGGGTGGGAGTAATCCCCTCTGCCCTCACCATAAGCCTGCGCACAAGCGCTCTGTGCTGCCCACACGGGAGGACCCAGGCGTGTGCGCGCTGAGCTGGGGGACGTGGGTGACGTCCATGTCTTGGGGACATGGGCTCTGGGGAAGCCTCCAACGTCCCCCAGACTCGCGCCATGCACTCTACTGGGACAGGAGAAAAGCGTATGAGCTGCCATGGGAGTCTCGCTGCCCGCAGCAGCAGCAGGCAGTGGCCAGCCCCTGGCAGCCATTGGGGCCGCTCACATTCGGTTGGCCTGGTCGTGTCCTTTGAGAGAATCCAGAAAGAATTACCACCTCTATAGACCTTGTGTTCCAAAACGTCTCCTTTTAGCGTAAGGTCTGGATCAAAGTTTCAAATACCAATTAAAAAAGTCTACTATTCCTCCTTTGGCTACCCAGAACCAAGGTGGTCACGCATACACGTATATTAAATATGAAATCACAATCAGCTTTGCACCAGAATGGCCTTGAAAATTATGGAGCCGGGGCCAGTTGTTTCCATGCTCTCTCTGCTGTGCAGTGCTGAAGACGCCAATCTTTGCTGGGTGATGTCCTGCAGGTTTAGTGGCCCAAAACTACCTGGACCTCACTCTTTCCCAACACAGGGACAGTGTGACAAGGGTGACACAGCACTCCAACAAACTGACTGACCCCCTGCATTGTAACCCAGATCTTCGGGGGGTCACAAATACCCCAGGACATGCTCCACTGGCGCCTAACACCAACATGGCCCCCTCTTGAGAAGGTGGATGCTGGCCCCCACCATGCTTGGCACAGGCTGTGAGGGAGGCCCTGGTGCTGTGGGGGACCCCACACGGCCCCGCCACTAACCCCCCTCCAAGGTGGAATGAGGGGTGGCTGTGGTGGGGGCTGCCGAAAATGTGCCCCCTGCCAATGAGGCGGGAGAGTGGTGGGCAGCAAGCCCATCTTAGGCCTGGTGTGAGGTGCAGGCGGGGAGCCCTGCTGGCGGGGCCCTCTTCCCTCCCCATGTCCCCTGGGGACACATGGCTGCCAACCTCTCCCCTGTCAGCAACCCCGTGGCCATCCCCAGTGGGCATGGATGTGGGGGTGCGGCCCCTCTTCCCCTCCCGGGCGCGGGGCGGCCGTGTTTGTTCTCCTGTGGCGCCTGTTATCTGCGCACAAACCACACACAGGAAGTCCTGTCTGGGATTGTCCAATCCCCTCGGCCCTTGATTTATACAGGAAAGAAAAGCATAATAAAACAGCCGCCCTCTCCACCTCGGCAGCCACCCTCCTGCCTGTGCGCGGCCGGCGGCCGGGCCATGCCGGGGGTGCAAGGCGAGTGTCCAGGCTGCAGACCCGGGGCGGCCAGGCAGGGATGGCCGCCGGGAGCCATCGGGGAGCACGGCGGCGGGGGACTGCTCCCGGCACGGCGGGGGGACAGCGGGGCGCCGCAGGTACTGTACAAGCCCGCAGCCATTGCCCGCAGCGGGGATGAGGTGGATGGGATGGGGAGCTTGGCACTGGGGGCAGAGGGAGCATGTCCTCGCCAGACCAGAACCCCACGGGCTCCAGGTGGGTTTTCTGCCCCCCAGCTCAGGTGGAGATGATGGCAGGAGCCTCCGGGGCTGGTCGAACACACAGCGCTGGCATAGGGCTGCCCGAGCAAATGAGATTTTTAAATGCATCCTTCGGCTGCTCCCGGCAAGGCTGGCTCCCGCTGTCAGCCACGCGCGTGCTGAGCCGAGGAGCATCCTCCAGCTCTGGTATTGCTCAGAGCGGAGCCCCAACCTGCAGCACTATTATTCTATAATTCACCCCACTAGCACTCAGGTGGTTTTCCAAGAGCGAGCGGGAACTCAGAGGATAAACTTTCCCTCCTGTGCATGTAGAGGAAGGCTGCAAACACTTGCACAAACATCTGCAAGAGAGCTGGAAATTCATAGCAAATCTCTCTCTTTTCTCTCCATAACTCATTCTTTTTCCACCGGCCTGCTCTCTAAACACCCTCTGACCACAACGCCACGCTGTTCATCCTTCCACCACACTCCCCCCATTCCGCTCTCTCTCCCCTCTGCGCCAGCCCATGGCAGTGCCGAGAGCGAGCGCACCACTGCAATTCTTGGTGAATCTGCTTTCAGCCTGCGCCCATGGCAGAGTTCGGCCCCCAGACACGGGCCAGGACGTGGGGCTGGACAGGGCTGCAGGCAAGGACCAATCCCCTGCTCTCATGCAGACCTGGGGCTTGCACTGATGAACGAACGGCCAAGCCCTGGAGCATGCAGTGTTTGCATGCCAGGAGCCTCAGCAAAGCCTCTCAAGTTTCTAACTGTGGAGCTGGGTGATTTGCACACTGTTTTCAGCTACCTGCAGACACTGTGGGTCCTGCTGTTCTAATCTGTGGCATTACACAGTGCAGGGAGGAGGCTTTCAGTGAGGCAACTGGGGTGTTTGGGGACTAAAAAGGCTGGTGTGGGTAGGAGAAACTGGGATACCCACGCACTGGCTGGCTGTGCGCGGAATATGGAGCAGGACCACACCATTGAATGGCTCTCAGTTTGAAATACCCGGCATACTTTTTCTGGAGGTCTAAAATTCATGGAAGCAATACACTGGGCAGAGAATCAGACAATAAAAAGAAATCAACAAGGCTTGGTCAGTGATAAAATTAATTAAGAAGCGGATTGGGAAAGCCCTGCACCATTGGGAAGCTGTGCAAGGACAGAGCCCAGATGCGGTGGTGGACTCTGAGCCTCCTCAAAAAGCCACCTTCCCTCTGCGTTAGCAGCAGAAAACATCGACTGTGCTCTGGCAGATTTTGAATGTTATTCCCTGTGATCCAGCATTCATTCTGCTGATTGAGTTAGTCCCCCTCTATGCTGTTAAACTACCAGCTCTGCACAAGTTTGCCTAGAGGTAAGGAAGAGAAATTGAATCTGGGCTGCAGGCTCATTTGAGCCATTTCCCAGACTCTACTGCTGCAGATGGGGCTGGCTCTGGGGAGACAGATTTACAAACTGCAACAAATCAGAGTAAACGAACCTGACTCACATTCACACCAGCAGCAGAAGTGTAGGGTGGAACAAGGGAAGATTTAACCTGAGGTTTCAGATGAGGCAGAGAAAGAAAAAGAAAGGGTCTCTGCAAACAGAAGAGGATGATCAGAAATGTTATTTCACTCTCCGTCCTCTCTCCCAAAGTGAAAGCTTGGATTCCCCTCCTGCCCATAGCCTGGGAGGTGACTGCAGAGACAAGCTCTGCTTAGCACAGGTTTCTGGAGCTGGAGACTTTCTCCTCATAGAGGAGGATAATCAGAGCAAAAACCAAGTCTTGTGCTCACTGGGATGGCCGTGACGAAGGGATCGAGCCATGCATGCAACTCACAGCTATTCCCACCACAATTCCCGCACGCTCCTCAGGGACTGATTCACTGGGAAAACGAAGAGGGGAACAGCAGGGGGAAGGATTCCCTGCTGACTAATGCCACTTTTTGCCAGGGAAATTTCACAGAAAGCCACGAAATTCAGTTTATTCCTGGGTGAGATGAATCATTTCCCAGCTTTTACGCAGCAGCTATTACTGCCTCCTCTAAATGTAAATAAGAACTCATCTGTGTGCACATAAGAGAAAATAAACCTGGCTACAGGATGGTGCCCTGTTCACGCGTTTGTTTTCGCACAGCTACAGCTGTATGTCTGTATGGTCGCCTTAAGTTATACCAGTCCTGAGACAGTTAATGCTTGCAAAGTCCTTACTCAGGCAAAAAAAAAAGAATCACATTGTGGGAATCAGATCTTGGTCATAATATGCATAGCACTGGGCAACTGGTGACGACAGACCAAGAGCTATGGGCCAAGTACTTTTCTTGGTTTGACCTGCTTTGATCCCACTGACATCAATGGACTCTTCTAGATTTCCACTGAGATAACTGGTCTGCAGCTGATGCAAGGGAGAACAATATGGGACATAATAGAGTAGTGGGAGGTCGTTTTCCTTACAGAGCTCTGCAGAAGAGGGACTGCTCCAAAGCCTAAACTTAAGTGTAAAGCTTACAAACAGCCTTATGAAAAGCCTGAGCAGAAGAGTTTGTCCTAAAACAGGAGAAGCCATTCCCACTTTTTTCAGAAGCACCAAAAATTCCTATTGCTTTAGCAAGTGCTTCCAGTTCTGTGCAAGACCCCTGCGGAGGCCAGCGAGAGCCCATTGTACACAGCAGGTATGGGGTCAGCCATGGCTTGTAGTAGCTAAAAAGTTTTGCATCTGTATGTGTGTCACTCTTCTGTCTGTCTCCCCATCCATCTATCTCCAACTGCCACTTCAGCACCTCAGGCCCCAGTTTGGGGAAGCGCTCGTGTGCTCAGGCATGTCCCATTTACTGTGATAGGCTGTAACCACTCCTCTCTTAAGAGAGCGTTCCTCATGTGGGACCTTAGTGCTCATCTCCTATTAATTCTCCACTGTTAATCATTCCTTTCTCATGCCTGCAGAGCCATAGTAAAGTTGAGTCCCCCCCACCCCAGCCCCAGACACCCTCACACCCTCTGAGCTCGCCTACCACACAGGGGTCCGGCTGGAAGCCCAGCCCACACCTCCAGCCCTCAGTCCACCACGGATGCTCCCAGGGGATGTTGGATCTGGTGCTGCTGCCTGGGCGAGTGCGGTGTGCTTGGCAGGTCTGCGGGACGGGCTCTAGGAAATGGGGAGGTGGGTGAAAATCTCACCTTTGCAGCCAGCCCGGTGCTCAGCCTGAGACCTGCTCTGGGTCAGCACTCAGCGTGCCTCGTAGCTCACACTGGTGGTAAAACCAGTGGGAGACAAGGAGATTTCGACATTGTTAAATCTAAGAGGGTGGTTGGGCAGCAACATTTCTTTCTTGGCCTGGAGACAAGCATTAATATTAGATGTCGTGGGAGTACGCTTCTAGTGTGCAAGGGAGAAAGCTTTGGAGGAAACATGTAAAACACTAGTCCGGGGAGGACTTCAAACTCAGAGACTTGCAGTCAGGAGCCAAAATCCCGTGGTGCCTTTGTCAGAAGAACATCACTCCGATATTAACAGAGCCAACAGACCTGATCTTTCCCCACTCTGAACTGGCATCACTCCTCTGCTTTCAAGGGAACTTTGCCAGGCAGTGTCCTGGGGGATTTCCTCCCAGCATAATAAGTATTAGCATATAAGACGCTGAACCCTCCCTAAAAGTGGAGGATTAAATGCTCTTTTAATGTGTTATATGCAGTTCTTAAGCAGCTGACATGGGTGCTTGCTTGAGCAAAGATTTGACTCAGTAAATGGAACTGAAAAGCAAACATTTTGCAATTTAAAAACTCACAGAATTTAAAAATGCTGCAGAGCATTTAGGGAATAATTGTCTAATGGCTGAGAAGGCTCTAACGGAGACCCTGAACGGTGGCGTGCTTAGTCCTACACTGGGTGTCATTGTATTGCAAGGAGCTGAGTGCTGTGTGGGACGCTGGTGTCAATAAATCCACCTCCTTTCTCACCATCAAATTTACACTTTGGATCCCGGGGACTCGTGCAGAGGTTGCCCGAGCAGTTAGGGGGTCTTTGCCCTTAAATGAGCATGTGTACGTGCTGAAGATGGTAAAATATAGTGTTGGGATACAGCAGATGGGATCACATATCCGTGTAAGGGAACTTGGACACACCCAGGAGAGTGTCAGCAGGAACAGGGCACCCTGTTCTCTTGGGTTCTTGGAAAACCCCAACCTTGGGCCCTGGGGACACTGCTGGAGGGGTAGCTCAGTGTTCAGTGAAGCCGCAGTGCTGCGTTAGGTGGAAGCAGGGCTTCTGCTCTGCTCAGCCCTTGCTCATATCCCTGCCTGCGCAACCCCAAAGGGTGCAAAAGCACCGTGAGTCTGCCTGGCCTTTCCCACCAGGGTCACAGCAAGGTGACCTACTCTGCAAGCTCATGTGAGCGAGGGGAGGACCAGGACCCATAGGATGCTCCTAAAACACCCACTGTGCAGCTTGCACCGCTCAGGAGGGAAGGGATGGGGCTCCCTGTGCCCTGTCACTGGTATCATGGTGTCCAGCAAGCCTTCGCGGTGTGAGTTCAGTGCCAATGCCAGACACAGGTATTCTGCGGCCACGATCCTGCATTCATCCTCCACCCCACTCCGCAGGGACCTTTGGGAGCATCCGGGGAACCCTGCACCAGGTCCGTCCTAGGCACAGGCTGCATCACTGTTATCTGCCTGCATGACAAGGGGAGAGTAACAGTGGGCTTTTTCTGTTCTGACAGTAAGAAACCAAGATGGCCCATAAGGAAAGGATCCCTGCCCAGGACAAATGACAGAGCACCACGGATAAGGTGAGCATCTTGGCCGTGAAATTAGATCCTGTGCTTTTGGTATGGTCAGATGGAGAAGCTTTCCATTGGCTTCCAAATGCATTTTACAGTTATTAGAGAAGTTGAGTATCAGGCTCTGTTCATCACCCCCATACACCAGAAAAAACAGTAACACTCTCTGCATAATAAGATAATTACTGTCCCTTCAAGGCTCTTGGGAAAAGTTGCCTGTGCTTTGTGCTTATGAGATTGAGTGAGCTGAAATCATTCCCCAGAGGTAGGCTGGATCCAGGCAGAGCAAGCAAACCTGTTTGTGCCATGTGAGATGCTGTGTAACGTGGAGCTTCCACCAGCACCAGCTAGCCTTTCCCTCGCTGCTGGGAGGGATCCCGTCTCCCACGCGCTCAGTCTGCCCTGGCAATGGAGCTCCCATCTTCACCAGCACGTCCCAGAGCTGATTCCCCTCTGCTCTGCTCCCTTCCCCAGGAAGGATCTCGCCAAAGCAGTTTATGCTCCTTTTACACGGGTCCACCCGAGAGCCCCATGCCAGCTGATCCACCCATCAGCTTCCCCGGAGGGTGCAGGATGACCTGAGAGAGCTCCAGGTTCCATCAGCAGCCTCAGCGTAGCCATGAGGAAATACAGGGGACAGGATCTCAATTGTTCTTTTGGAGCCGTTGTTGTTTAACTGGTAAATATTTCCTTTAAATGCCTACATGCTTTCAAAAAAAAAAAAAAAAAAATTGCAGAGCTTAATGGGAACAAATATTCCCAAGGGAGTTGTATCCTGCCTTTCATTTGCACATCAGACCCCTGCTATCTGTAAGGCTGGTTCTGTGCATGGGCAGGCGCCTAAGTCATTTGAAAAACAATAAGACTCTGTGCTCTAATTTCCCGGAGAAAAATGTAGACAAAACAAGTGGCAGTTTGGCACAAAGCGAACTGCAGAATTTTCTTTGATAAATAACCGGGCATTTAATCCGAGAAGCCTGCAGGCAGCTGGGGAATCAGCCTGCCTGATCCGTCCCAAGGCAGGTGTTGGAAAGACAGCGGAGCTGTGCCCTGTGTGGGTCTGTGTGTGGAACTTGGGCATCTCTCCGGGTCGATCCTCAAGCTGCTCCACAGCTCGGGGGGGCTGTCCAAGGAATCCCTTAAGCATCCTTTAGGGTGTGCTGGAAACCAGCCTCCCCGTCCTGGCAGTTCTTCGCCTGCTTCTGGAGGACTTTGCTGTTTCAATGAGCTCAGGGGGATTAACGGGGCACGGTGGGAGGCTACAGACCTGTGTTAGGTCTCTAACCTAGGGAAAGATTATGTCTCCTTTTATAATTATATGTCTTCTTGGGGACTGCAGAACCAGCTACAGGTTGTTTTTGTTGTTTTTTTTTTTTTTTTTTTCCCCCCAAAAAATAGAATTTCTATGAAATTTTATTTTTGGAAAAGAGAAATATATTTTCCCTGGCCACTGCACTGGTGGACCATTTCACCTGCGAGTCTGAACACCCCCGGGCATGGGGCTGGGGGCTCTGCTGGGATCTCCCTCTCTTGTCATTAATCCCCTGGTCTGGGGGGGGCCGGGGACCTTGTGTCGTACTGCGGGGTGTGCAGAAAGGGGCTCAGCCTGCCCCAGGGAGCCTGCAGGTAAGGCTCCAGATCAATGCCAGGGCAGGGATCCCCCGCAATCCTGTCTCCATCAGGGTCAGTGCGGCAGCGACAACATGTAGGGCACAATGGCCGCATGTTCCCCCACTCTGGACTGGGCTTCTCCAGGGGGTCCTGCCCTGTCCCTGCATGTCCTCCTGGGGCTGGGCATCTCTGGGGGGGTCCTGCCCCATCCCTGCATGTCCCCACAAATACCAGGGTTCTCCAGGGGGTTCTGACCTGTCCCTACACATCCACCAGGACCAGGCTTCTCCGGGGGGTGCTGCCCTGTCCCTGCATGTCCCCTCAGGACCAGGCTTCTCCGGGGGTCCCGCCCTGTCCCTGTACATCCCCCCAGGACCAGGCTTCTCCGGGGGGTCCTGCCCTGTCCCTGTACATCCCCCCAGGACCAGGCTTCTCCGGGGGATCCTGCCCTGTCCCTGTACATCCCCCCAGGACCAGGCTTCTCCGGGGGGTCCTGCCCTGTCCCTGCATGTCCCCCCAGGACCAGGCTTCTCCGGAGGGTCCTGCCCTGTCCCTGCATGTCCCCCGGGGAGCCGGGACACCTCGGCGGGGGCCGCGGGGGCAGGTGGCGGCCGGCGGGGGCCGGCGGGGCGGGGGCAGGCGGAGGTTCCCCGGGCCCCGGCGCTTCCCCCCGGCCGGGAGGCTCCGCTTTCCTCCCCGCCGGGAGCTCATTGGGCCGGGGCGGAGGGACCGGCTCGGGACGGGGGAGGAAATGCGCGAGGGGCCGCGGCGTGGCGGCGACTCCGCGGCTCCGGCATCGCCACCGGTGAGTCCCGGCGGGGCTCGGTAAGCCCCGGGGGGGGGCCGCGGCAGCATCCTCCGGCGGGGAGGGACGGGGGGAGCCGGGAGGGGGGGGGGGGCGTTTCGCGGAGCTGTACTCGCTGCCGCAGCGGGAGCGCCCGGGGGTCCCGGCAAGGCCCAGGGGGGTGGGCGGCTCTGAAGGTGCCCCTGAGGCTTCTCCGCCTGCCCCGGGAGGTGCAGCGCCCGGCGGAGCGGGGCTCGGCCTGCTGCGGGCCGGGGTGAGCATCCCTACGCCCGGCGCCGCGGTACCCGTGTCCCCACAGCCTGCTCCGCGGTACCCGTGTCCCTGCGCCCCGCTGCACGGTGCCATCCATACCCCCCGCAGCCGGCTCCGCGGTGTCTGCACCCCCGCCGCCCGCTCCGCGGTGTCCCCGTCCCTGCGACCTGCTTCCCGGTGTCCCCAACCCCGTGCCCTGCTCCCCAGTGTCCCCGTCCCCACGCCAGGCTCCGTCGTGCCCGCGTCCCTGTGCCCTGCTCCATTGCGCCCGCATCCCTGTGCCTGCGCTCCGCTGTGCCTGCCTGCCAGCCTGCACAGGGAACAGCTGGAGGTGGTTGTAAGGGAAAATCCATGTCCCTCCTGCTGATGCTGACCCTCTCCAGGAGGGTTTGGCTCTAAGGGCACACAGACCAGGTCCAGCGCGCAGTTGGGAGCAGTGGTTTCACCTGCAGAAGCAGGCCAGGCTGTTTGAAAAAGTGCAGCTGTTGCGTTCTCATGAGAGTAATAGCATCCTCTTGAGGGACCGGATTCTCTTGCACCACTTTGCAGACAGACCCCGATTCCTACTGCTGCCATCAGCTGGAGTTTTAGCCTGGGTTTCATGGGCAGAGCTGGCCAAAGCACTGCTCACCCACACAGAGGGTTGTATTTTCCCGTTGGTTGCTGTGGTGGGTTAGGCAAGAGGAGCCAGGAGAGTGACGGGAATGTTTCTGGCTGGCAGGAGAGGGACCCCCAGACTCACAGTAGCGCATAACCAGCCAAGGAGACTTTGCTGCCCCCCGAAACAGCAGAAGCTCAGATGCACCCGCATAGTTTCACTTGCCAGACCATGGGGCTTCACCTCTCAATTTGAGAGGCTAGAAAGGCAGTGACAAAAAAACGCATATTTTTTTTTCTTAATCATGAAAAGATTTTCCTTATGTGCTTTGAAAGAGGAGTATTAGAATAGGTAGTGACAACAGGTTGGAGGATCTTCAGTGGCTTTAAAGAGGCTGATTTTCATAAACTCATAAAAAAGACAAGTATAGACTATTATATTTTCTGCTTTTGAAACGTTTTCTGGTATGAAGCAACCGTAATTTTATGATCCTGAGGGATTCTCTGGCCACTTGAGGTAGGACAATGCTGCTCCATTTCAAAGTGAAAAAACAAGCCGTCTATATTTTAGGCTTGTGCCCTGCATTTCTTGCCTTCCCCACAGGGAAAGCTCCCATGGCAGTCACGGAAATCCTGTGGGAGGATGGAGATGGTTGGCAGAGTTTGACTTACAGACTTCTGGAGAAGCACCGCTAGTCTGGGGATCTGTGATTGTAAGGAAAGTATGTGTCCCAGTATAGCCCTGGGAAAAGCCGGCTGGCTGAATGGTGGGGAGTTAGTGTGCCTCTGTACACTAGTGTCCGTGGGATGTCTCAGGGAGGACTGCGGAGAAAGAAGGTTTCTTCACTATTTTTTTAAAGCTTCCCTGCGGGTCAACCAAGATTTGGTTTCCTGATGGTGGAGATACTGTATATTAATCATTAGAAGATGAAATTTATTGCTATGTTTGGAGGAGACTGGAGGACTACAGGCATTATATCACCAAAATCCTCCTTACACCCTCAAAGCTGGGCTAGTACAGATGTGCTCGGGCATCTGCAGTTCCCTGCTGGGCTGCGGCTCCATGGGAATAGCTGGTATGGCTATAGGAGCAGGGTGGGCACATTGCCATCCCTCCCTGTCCTGGAGCCGGACCCTCCGCTTCCGCAGTACCGCTCAATTCAGGGACTGAGTGAGGTCCTGATGGTGTTTTATAGCGATACAGTGGATTTGCTGTAACACAAAACCTCCTTGTCGCTCAGGCAGGCAGAGCCGTGCACTCCGTGCGCGGACTGAGCCGAGTCCCTGGCTGGGTGAGGAGGGGAAGGGGCTGCTCAGCCGTCTGTCCACCTTGCTCAGCACTAGCACTGCATGGTAACATGCACAAGGCATTTGATGTTAAGGGGCAGGGAAGGTACCAGTCTGGTTTATCTCCAGGTGAGGGTCTGCGTCTCTCCGTGCCTCAGTTTCTTCACCTGTGCAAAGGCAAAGATGATACTGAGTGCCTTGGAGCAGTGCTTTGAGACCTGCAGGGTCTATTTGGGATGGTTATGCCAGTTATCCCCAACAACTTGTTTCAGAGTTAGGAATTGTCCTGAAGGCGTTTGGGGATGAACCTGCAATCCCCAAACCAGCATCACCTGGGGATTTTAGAAAATTTGTTTGAGGCTCACTATATTTGCAGTTTCAGAAGGTTTGATTTTGTTTTGCCTCCCCGTAAAGCCATTCTTTTCTCGAGGTTTAATCAGAAAGATTGATTCTTTCTTTAATTGGCATATATTAAAGGTGGGTTTCTTTATTTCTTCCTCCTTTAACTGCTGCCATCCGGAGGCCCAGTTTTTTTAAATTAGATATTGTTATTGACCTTCTTCAGCCTTGGTTCATATTTGTCCTCTGCTAGAAAATCAAAGCCTCTTTATTCACGACTTGGTTAGTACTGACTCCGTAGATGGTACATATGGCCCTTACAGCACTTTTCTCTGGCAAGAACTTGTATTTTAAAGAGAAGAAGATCAGATTTCAGTGTGTTATTTGGTGGGAAAATGCAGCTTTACAATGTTGTATGGATTAAGAAATTATGGGCCATTGTTTTGCCCTCGCTCTCTGGAGCTGGCAGTGCATTTCATGTGACACAGGTCCCTTCCGTGCCACTCGACATGCAACTGTGCTGCCCCTGCTACCGCGAGAGCATCTTTTGCGTGCCAGGCCAGGCGTCCCCCCGGGCTAAACCACTGCCACACCAGTGACTTGAGAGGGGCAAAGTGGGTTTGCGCCTGGAGGAGCTCTCTCCTTGTGAGGGTTTCAGGGGTCCCTTGTGTCCCCTTTTCCCCTGTGCTTTGGGTTGTCACACTGCTCTGTTACCAGCAAGTATGCTCCTGCCCCAGCCCCTTGCGCTGCCCTCGGAGGGTCTGTGCACACCCAGTGCCATCCCCTTGGCCCCCGGGAACAGTGACTGGCCCTGTCCCTACAGCGCCATCAGATGTCACCAGCTGGGGACAGATGCCACATGTTCACACTGCTCTTCTCTCAGTTGCAGGGTTCCTGGCTGAAGGGTGAGACATGCGGTAGGAGCCAGCACTTCCCACCAAAGAGCGAGACTCAGTTGTGCTGCATAGCCCAGGGCGCCGCAGGAGAGACAGGACATGCACTGCATCAGCTGCCTCCTCTTGGGACTCCTCTTCATCCTCAGTGTGACCAGCACAGACAGCTTTGCCCGGGCAGGGTAAGCCCCCTTTTTGTCTGCATCTCCTGGGTGTGCCTGCCTGCGAGGCCCATCCTCTCTGGGTGATGTTCTCTCCCTGTTCAGCCAGCCGGCCGCACATACATGGGCAGCTCGCCGGACTGGCGAGGAGGTGGAAAAAGGCTCAGCTGAGTCCTCCTGGGGCAGTCGGGGCTCGGTAGCCCTTTGCTGGTGTTTGTTTGCTTTGTCACTGAAGCAAAAAAAACCTCTCAGAGAAAATGCCCTGGCTCCATTTAGCTCCATGCAGGGGACACAAAGACACTCTGGGCTTTTTGTCTGGGAGAGTCAAAAATTAAACAGGCCCTGAACTGTTTGTGAATTATTATTGTCTCTTTCAAGCACATCTTTGCACAAAAATATGCCCGCAATCTTGCTATCATGCCAATAGAGATGGGAAAATGAGCCATCAAAGGAGGATACAGCCTTCCAGCTTTGGGACTTTGCATAGTCCAGGGAAAACAGGCATGGAAAGCCCCGGCGCGTTGGTGGCTGCCGTGCCCTGTGCTCCCTGGGCTGCTGCAGTGTCTGCGGTCATGGTCCTGCAAGCCCAGGAGTGGCAGGTCCAGCAATTCCCCTTCCCTTTCCGGGAAATGGGTCCGACACGGCGCCCTGGATCCCAGCACAGCCTGGGCAGGCGCAGCTCAGCTCCCGTGGGGTCAGAGGAAGCCCGGAGCTTGCTGCCCCAGTTTCTTCCCCAGCCAAAAGGAGCTCGAGCTCAAGGTCCACCCCCCACAGATAGCGCTCACATTTTCTACAGTTTGTTTTTACATTGAAATACCCTCCTCTAGCGTTAAACCTTTTGCATTCTGGTCATGACTAAAACCACAGGCTGAATTCCTTGCTTGCACGCACAGGCTGCAACTATAGCTTTATTCTAAATTTTGCAAAGCAAACAATTGCCGTTTAAAAGTTGCGTCTTCTATAGCATTAATCAGTGAGGCTGTGAGGAGTTTTCTGGAGTTAATGGAAGCCATCTGATGTCCATGCTAATTCCCAGGCTTTTTATTCTAGTTTCTAATTGGGCTGGGAGGCTGAGACAAGTAGGCAAGTTCCTCAGTGGGACTGACCTGCTTGGGCTGGAAAACGTTGTAAAAATAAAAAGAATCTTTAACCTGGACCACTTTGGCTGTTAGCCTTGGGAAAGTTTTTGACTGGATCGCAGTTATCTCGGGAAGACTGGAGGGCGACTTTCCTCTGGCCTCTACCTTTTTGTGGTGAGCCCTGACCCTTCCCGTGAAATCATTAATTTCTTGGTGACCACAGGGGCATCTGTTTCAGGAGTGCAAAAGTCTCAGAAAGGAAAATTCCATCCGGAAAGTGAGTGATTTTAAGGGAAGGGAGGCGATGAATGGAAGGACAACTGCTTTGAGTAAACCCCCCCTAAATGTGGGCCCCAACTGCTCTCCCAGGGTGGAGGGACTGTGCCGGGGTGAGTGTATGAGGAAGTGTCAGTGCCTTCACGTAGGGGCTGGGGAAGAAGAGCCCATGCAGCCCGCAGTGCTCAAACTTTGTGTCGCTGCCCCAAAACAGCTTGATGTAGCCTTCTGGGTCACTTGGGCGATTAGGCGCTGCTGTTTAAATAGCCCTCTGTAGAGGGGGACTGTTAGGCCATGGCCTGAGCTGGTGTAAATCGGTGGAGCCCCTTTGCCCCGAAGGGCGAAGCGGCGGGTTGGTTTTTAAGTGATGTCTGACCTGCTCCCTTCTCCGCAGCCGCAGAGTCTGTGCCGCGGCACCAGAGAGCCGGGTGGCCACCTACACCAAGTCCCACGTCCAGCCCATCTACCAGCCCTACCTCACCACCTGCCTGGGCCACCGCCTCTGCAGCACCTACAGGTGAGGGCAGCTGCCTGCAGCACGGACCTGGTCCCTCCGAGGGAGCCGGATCCGTCCCAGCGAGGCAGTGAACTGTGGGGGCTGCGAAAGGGGGGAGTCCTGCCTTGATCCATGGGGAAGGGGCTCCCAGGTCTGACCCACTGGCACAGCAGCGGGATGGGAGGGCTTGGGGTGGATTCTCGGTCACCCAGCTCAGCCCCATCTTTGTGTTGCAGGACCATCTACAGGGTTTCCTACCGGCAGGCGTACAGGCAGCTGCCCCAGCCCGTGGCCTCGTGCTGTCCCGGCTGGAGCAGAGCTAACAGCCACGCACTCAGCTGCAACAGAGGTAAGAGGCTGCTGTGCCACCCCAGTGCCAGTGCTTGCCCTTCCTCCAGTCCCCATGGGCCGGGTAGCTCAGGTCCGGGGGTGAGGCCCCAGCAGCCAGCTCTCATTTACCGGCACTGTCTGTCAGGTGGATTCTCCCTGTAGGAAAGCATGTACATTTTCAGCATCACAACCAAATGCGGTTCAATTTCTGATTAATTCCCAGCCTTTCTCTGCTGCCTCGCAGGCCTTTTTTCTTTGGGATCGCTTATTAACTTTATAGTTACCAGAGGATAAATAAAATGAGTAAGTCTTTTCCGTATAAATCAGCAGTAATGGAAGAGAAGTGCTTTCAAGAGGCAATCATGATGTACAGCACAAAACAAATGCAAACCATCAGCAGCTAGTCCGTCCCCCGATGAGCTCGGAGTGCAGCACCAGTGCTGCCCATCGGCTCTCCTTCCTGCCGGCTGTGCTGGCTGCAGGTGCCTCTGCCTCTTTCCAGGCTGCAAAACCAAGGTCCTGGTCATCCCACCCATCCTGTGCCCTGCGCACCCCGGGCAGCTCAATCCCACCACTCTGGGGCTGGGGCAGAGCATCCCAGCCCCAGGCTGGTGCTGGGGTTTGGTTTGTGTTGTGTGTGTGTGTGTGTGCACACGCATCCCCAATGGCAGGGGAGAGAGCTTGGGACCCCCAGAGCTGCCCAGTGATGCTGTGCTTGTGTTTGGTCCCACAGCTCTCTGCTCAGTGCCGTGCCAGAATGGTGGAAGCTGCACCTTCCCCAGCAGATGCTCCTGCCCGCCTGGCTGGATGGGGAGAACCTGCCAGACAGGTATCGGCCACGCTGCTCCCCTCCGGGCTCCCTGAGCTTCGCCGGGGAGCAGTGGGGCTGCCATGGGGCTCAGGAGGTCCTCTGCCCACAGACCAACCCATTGGTAGGGGACAGGGTCCAGCTCCATGGCTCCTCACCAAGCTTTGGCACATGCCTGGTGCTACTCAGACCACAGAAGGGAACCAGAGTGCTGCCCCTCCACAGGGACACACACATGCAACACACACACATGTGTACTGACATGTATTGCTCCAGGTCAGTGATACCTGATGGTCTGGCCAGGAAAGGATGGGAAGCTCAGCTCCCAAGGGAGCTCTGACCTCCCTTTGGCTGCCCCGGTGCTCCCAGCCCTCATGTACAGACTTGGCATCCACATTTTCTCTCCGCTGCTGCTCCGTGCTGGGTCAGCATGAGCAGAGGCTGTGTTCTGCCATGTCTGTGCAGCCAGCTAAAGGCTTTCTGCAGAGCAGCCGTTACACTTGTGGAGTCGGCCAGAGATTGTGTATCTCCAAACCTTTGTAAACTCTTGCTGTAAACTAAGATGCCCATTTACTGCAGAGACACAATCTGTAAACCAAAAATATCCAGGGGTGGGGGGAAAGCCTGGTGATCTCCAGGCACTGAGCTCCTCTCCAGCATGAGAGCAGCCTGATGCTTCTCGCCAGAGTGCAGGGAGATCAGGCAGTGTGGAGAGCAGCAGTGCTCTGCAGACCCCAGCACACCAGCATGGCGTAAACCCCTGCCATGGTGTTCCCCGACTTTCCACCCTTCCATAAGGCAGAGGAGGAATGCGTGGCATTGACCCACGCTGGGCCAGGCAGGGCTGAGCACGTCGCTGACAGCCCCGGCTCCAGCGCAGGGGGAAAAAAGGATTTTCCCACTGCCTAAAACAGATTTGCCTGGGCGTGGGAAGCGGTTCAGCTCATTTTGCTTTGTGGGAACAGCTTTAATAACTCCCCCGTGTGAGGAGAGGTTACTGAGTTTTGTACACACTTGAAAGGCTGATAGCTCCTCGCCACAGCTGGCTGGAACCAAAACCCCGGCCGTAAATCCAGGATGAGAGCTGAGTGCTGCCTGCGCCCACCTGGCCAGAGCTGGGACATTTCTGACCACAGCTTTTGTTTCTGGCGGTTTTGTGGGGAGAGTGGGTGGAGGGGAGGAGGCCAGGTCCCCCTCAGGGTTAGCCCAGGTTGACTCCAGCTGCATGCAAGAGAAAAGGCTGTCCCAGGTGCTGGCCTGTCTTGTGCGCGCACCCTGCAGTGCTGAGAGCACCCAGGGCTGTGCCCTGCACACATGCCAGCTCCATCTGGGCTCCCATCGCATCCCACCCCATGTGAGCCCGCATGGCTCTAGTGGGGGGAGCAGGACCCCAGCTTGCTGGGCTGAGTGGTCCATGCCCCGGTAAGCACCTCCTCACCACCCCTGCCCTCACTGAGCCGTACCTGTGGTTTCAGACGTGGATGAGTGTGCCGGCCAGAGCCACAAGTGCCATCAGCTCTGCGTCAACACGGCTGGGAGCTACCACTGCGCCTGCCGGGACGGCTTCAGCCTCGCTGCTGACAACAAGGCGTGCCAGCCCTTGGTGCCAGCCCCCGAGCCAGAAACCTTCAGCCAAGCAGGTAACCCGTCCCCTCTTGCAGGACAGCTCTGGCTGCTTGTGGCCTTTGAGGAAAGCTGGGATTTACACTCAGCATCACAGGGCAGCTGGAGGTGGAATGGCAAGAGACAGGAGAGGGGAAGACAGCCAGAACTCTTCACCTTTATTCCCAGTGACCTGGGAGTCCCTCTATCACCCAAACAACCTCCCTGTGCACAAATCCAGCCAATTCTCCATCTGCAAGGGTGACAGAGCCCATCCGTGGTGTGCAGTGGCCAGAATGCAGCTGTTCTCTCCATCAACATCATCGTCCTTCCTGCAGGGCAAGTCCAGAGCCACAAGGAGTGGTGGGCGCTGCTGGTGACGGTCCATTATTACTTTTGGTACGCGCTGTGACACTTCAAACTCGTACCGTGAGTAATAATGCGCTGTGGCCAGCACAGGCATCATGCGGGAAACGCCTGGAAGAGCTTTTATCCCCTGTCCAGGGCCCTCAGCAGGGACAAGGCTTTGTGGCCACCATGGGACAGGGCAGACTCAGGTGCTAACTAATCTGACAACACAGGCACAAAAGGTCAGGCTTCACCAGATGTCTTATCCTTTAAGCAGCACCCCGCTGCCTGAAAAATTCCCCGCTTTGTTGCAGGTACTCCAGCAGCAAGGAGAGACTTGTGCGCATTAGAAACAGGATTAGGTGGCAGTGCTTGCAGCAGGCATTGGATCCAATTGATGTTCCGGGAGCTGGTCCCAGCAGTGCAGATCCTGGGGGCTCACCAAGAGGGGAGCAGAAAGCAGCAGAGCTTGGCCTGAGCCCTGCAGCAATGTCTCTCCCTACCTCGGGCAATGGGCTTTTACTAACTGACTTTTTCTTGGTGACTTTTTCAGGTCCCCCCAGTGAAATGAAGGAAGAAGTGAATGACCTGAAGAGCAGAGTGGAAGCGCTGGAGCAGGTAAGCTTTCAGCACACACCTCTGCCCTGTCCTGCCCTCACTGCCCTGTCGTGCCTCAAGGCCACGCTCAGCCAGCTCCCACCCCAGGCTGTTCGCAGCCAGGGTTTCCCTCTGCCCCGGCTCTATTTTTAACATCATGCTGGCCTCCCACCACAGCAATCCCAGCTGTGCTCCACACTGCCGGCAGCACCCACGCAGCAGCTCTCCCAGCCGGCAGCCCTTTGAACACAACCAAAGCCCCACGAGTTGGCCAGCGTGCCGCCCCGGTGGGGTATACCCCAGCAGGCAGCATGCTACATTCCACCGGGTGGTCCTCGTAGCTGGGGAGCTGATGGTTCCCCTTTTCCCTGTAGAAGCTCCAGTTGGTGCTTGCCCCCTTCCACAACCTCATGCCATCTGCGCCGGAGGATGTCGGCGCAGACCCCATCAGCCGTCTGTCCCACTCCCTCCAGCAACTGGACAGAATCGACTCCCTAAGTGAGCAGATCTCCTTCCTTGAGGAGCGGCTGGAGACATGTAAGTGCCTGGAAAAAGCAGGGTTGAAGTATTTCGCTCAATTCACACTGGCCATGGTGAGCAGATGCGGGCCAGCGAGATCAGTAACACATATGCCACTATTAATCTGTATCTCCCTCAAGCTCAGCAGCCTGTAATTAATAAAAGATGAACACAAACAGCCCATTAGCTTCATTTCAAAGCTGTTTCTATGGCTGCACCATCTGACTGCCCTTGTAGCAGCCAAAAATCATAAGATCAGCACATGGAAATGCGGCTCTGGGGCAGACACAGAGGGAGCCCACTACAAGCAGCGGGTCATGTCTTGTAATCAGCACCCTCACCAGCTGTGTTCCCTTCCTGCACCGTTATAACTTAGAAAAGAAACCTCAACTCTTAGGAAATTAACAGTCCAAAGAGTCCATCAGGAAAGTTAGGGAGTGTGCAGAAGTCAGCAGATTTATGAGCCTGGGAAGTTTGAGGCATTTCTTTTTGAAGCCTACAGACCAGTCCTTTGCCAAGCAGTGGACCAGAGAGGGTCGCCTAAGTAGCAAACTCTGAAGAAGAGACACTGGCGAGAGCTGTCGTGTTTGAAATGGTTGTAGGCGGAGGGTCCTCCCTGGTGTGCTCCCCCACAGCACCGCAGAGCAGTGTCCCCTCGGGTCCTGAGGTGCATGCAGTGCTCTCTCTGCAGCTCGACTCAGAGTACAGCACAAACCACGGGAATGCTATTTTGATAGGTAGCTCTTTGCAGTTTGTTTTCCCATTAAATAATTCCAGTCAAACACACCTAGAAACTAGGCATGGCTGGGCTGGCTTGGGAGCTGGTGCGCAGTAGCAGCCTGGTGCTCCGGGCAGAGAGGCGAGGGTGCTTGGAAAGACTTAAGGGGAAACTGTGTTTCAGGGCATAGCCAGTCCCAGTTCACTGCCTGCAGTAATGGCTTAGATATAAAAGACTTCAAAGGACTTGTTTGAAAACTAAGTAGCTGCAAATAGACACTTAAAAAACATCTCAGAAAGGGGTAATCATCAGAACCACATAGCATTCCAGCAGACAGAGTTTCCTAGTATTGCCCTGCACATACTATTAGTGACAGCACAGAGGAATGTGAGCAGTATCACAAGGTAACGTGGATTTATTCCAAGGGTTGACTCCGAAGTCCTGAAATTAACTTCTGCCAAGCCTGTTCTGGCAAGCAAAACTTGTTTTTGTCCCTCTCATGGTCTTGAAAGTCCCCAGAGGACAAAAGACTGTCCTTTCATACCCCAGCAAGCACTGAGGCTTGCAGGGCATCCCACACAGAGTTAAGTAGCCATCCACTTTCTGTGCCCTGCAAAGCATTCCACAACTGAGTATGAAGATACAACTGCACCCTCCAGTTATCTGCCCCTGTAAGGACTAAAAAAATCGTTTTCTATTCCTTAAACCATCAGCAAAGGCACAAGCTCGGATCTCTTTAAGCCATAACCATCTGAGCCCCTCTAAGTCTGAATTACCGCCAGCTCGAAACAGGCCGTGTCCATGCTGGGCTGTGACACTTACAGCCAGTTAGTGACACGACAGACTTGCAACATCTTATAGCTGTGCCACAGCCACCCCACGCATCCCCTCCCCAGGCACTGGGGACTTTGGTGACCAGCAGCACCTGCTTCCAATTACTGTCACATAGAGCCACCGGCTGCATGTCCCAGCTTCCCGTCCTGGAGCAGCCAGTCCTATTGTCACTGGCTTTCCCACCTCCTCGGGATGCTTTGCACAGGACTTCCTGTGCCTGGCTGAGACTGTTGAGGACTGCAGCATGCCAGGGACGAGAGAGTGACAGTCCCAAATGCGGCAGGACAGAGCCAGCCTGGGGGTGTCTGGCAAAGGGAAAGCAGCAAGTGTGGGTGACAGTCACAGATGTTGAAGTCAACCTCATCCTTCTTGGGGAAAAGAGACAAACCAAACCCAAGCTAACAACATTGCTGGATTGGTTTTTTTTTTGTTTTGTTTTTCATCTTCTCAGGTTCCTGCAAGAATGAACTCTAGCTGAGCACCCAAGGAATTGAAGCAAGCCGAGTGCATCTGTAGCTCTAATATCACTCTCCAGCCCCAGGGCAAGGATGAAGCCACATCATCTACAGGAAGGCACAGGGTAGCAGGAGAAGGCTGGTTTCCCATCAGCATCTCCATTTTCTCTTCCAACTCACCTTATCAAAGGTCATGCAGTTGCTACCGAACTGGACTCTGAGCGCTCAGCATCTCACCCCCTTCCTTCTGGAGCGGCAGAAAATAAATACCTTACCTCGTGCCGTTAGTGCCTGTCTGGCTGTGCCAGAGAGACTGGCTGTACGTGAAACTGTGTAGTGCTCAGCTTTGCCTGGCTTTTACTTGGCATTACCGTGGGAGATCACCTCCCAGAGGAGCACAGCCCTGGCCCAGGCAGGACAGCTGCCCCCCACACTCCCCCTACCTGCTCCCACCCAAAGGAGGTGCGGGCAAGTTCTACATTTGCAGGACTATGGCCAAAAAGGACTTGTGACAATGGGGGCAGCCCCAAGCCAGGCATCACAGCAGGGGATGGGCGCAACTGGTCCCTGCAAAGGTACTGCGCTGGCTGGGTACAGGGAGCGGGTGCCCATCCCTGCAGCTTCTGTTCTGCTCTCTGGGACCAGCTTCCCTCCACGGGCGCTGGAGGTGGGCTGGTGCCTCACCGCTTCTGAACGTGGCAACTGCAGCAGTTTGCTCTGAAATGACCTGCTCCTGCTCACAGCCCTCTGCACCAGCCCTGGGCCCTACAGAGCAGTAACAAGGGTGAAGCTTTTACATGGGCCTGAAGGTGCAGATTCTGTTTTTTTACTTTAACAGAAAGCTTTGCCCTGCAACACTCCCATCAATAGTACTAAGCAGACAGGGACAAATCTGTGCCACTCAGTAATGCCAACAGGGTGAGGCCAAGGAGGGAGGGACAGTCCTCTGCATGCCTGGATTGGGGACCGAGGCCTGGCACACCCACGTGTTGACACTGGCAGGAGCACCAGCTGTCAGGGTGGCCAGTCTCTCCCGGACCTGACAGACGCTGCACTGTCAGCCCACAGCACATGCGCTTACCTTCTCCCCAGCACTGTTTACTCAAGCCCAAGGACACCGGTACAGCAGAGCAGACGTGACCGACCTGGTACAACACTCTCCTACTCGCCTAGAGCGCAAGCTGCAGGAGGAGCAGCTTGCCAGGTGGGCAACAGGGTGCTGCAGGGGTTGTACCAAAATAAACCCTCCTGCTGCGCACACTGAGGCTGTGGGATCGTTACGAGCTGGGAAGGTGCTTGCTCCAGGGCCCTGCTTTGACATGGGCTCCCATCCACACAGGCACCACCTTCCTCTTCCCCCCATGACAGGTCCCTGCAGGCATTTGTCCTCCTAGCTCAGGCCAGGCTGTGGCTCAGCATGAGGCTGGGGTGCAGAAGCACAGCCCTTCTGCCTGTGTGACATAGGGTGGGAACGAGGACATTGCTGTTCCCCCTGAGTCACCAACTCCCCCCCCACCCCGGCAAGAATTGAAGCATCAGCACCCTTCTTCCCGCAGTAGCCCCCCCTCCCCCTGCTCCCACACAAGACCAGTAGTCTCCTTTATTTAAATAACCAAAGATGTACTTTTTTTTTTTGAAGCACAATACATTATTCTCAACCAATTAAAAGTGAACAGCAGACAACTGCACACAGAAGCACCGCTCCCTCCTCTTAGGGAAGGATGCTGCAAGGGTCACTCTGAGAATGTTGTTATCCCCCAACCAGGAGCCCTCCCAGGTTTAACCTCTGTGACAGCTCTTGATCTGCCGTTCTTAACAAAGTGCTGTTGCAGTCCCCATCCTCCCACCCCGACCCGGCCCACAGCGGGTCTGATCCCTGAGTCTGTACTGTAAGGCCCCTCCGATAAAGCCCCCTTGGCCACCACCAGCACCAGCTCAGCCCAAGGGCTCCCTCCCTTGGGGACCGATGGCTCTACAGGAAACCCCCCGAACAGGCTTTAACCTCCAAATGCTGTATGACTGCAATTCCACCAATGCAGCCCCAGACAGGCTGCAAACGCCAGCTGGGTCAGTTAGCAGAGCAGCCCCAGTCAGTTTATTTCAAGGTTATACGCCCTGCACCATAAACAGGAGAGCTTAAGCCTCCCTGAACCCAAGTTAGAGGTGAAGGTCACCCCCTGGAACCATGGACCTGACCCAGCCTTGCTCTTCACAGAGGCCATCAACACTTCTGCAGCTCCCAGCAAGGGATCCAGGAGCCCCTGCTGGTCCGTCACACCAAAGTACAGGGGAAAGCCCTTTATCTGAACAGGGGAAGGAACCCATTTCCCCCAGAGGGAGAGCTGAAGCTTTCCAAGCCCCATTACAATTGCAGCTCACCCACCCTGAAGCTCTGCAGTTTTACAAGCCTTGCAGAGCAGCAGCTCCACCAAGATCTGCACAAAGACACACATGACAGGCACCATCTTTCAGCCACTGCTGACCATGACAAGTAGCAAAACAAGCATGACAGAGCCCTTCACATCCGCAACAAGTACCGCAGGCGCTACTGTGACATGGTCAAACCACGGCAGGGAGTTGGCAGCACAGTTTCCCCAACACCAAGGAAGCTCTGAGCCAACCCAGGTGCACCACAAACAAGTCACATGTAAGGATGCCTTTGCCCGGGACTCGGACAGATCCGCTCTATTTTTAAAATCAAGCTGGTAGCTCTGAATGGTAGGGGTTTCATTCAGAAGATGCCTAAACTGGCAAGGCTGGACAGCATTCAGCTAAACTCTGCCCAGACCATATATGCTGGTTTGGTCGGACTGCAGCTTCCCTCCCACTGTGAGCCAGGGCACTTGTTCAGACACAGCAATCAAGCCCAAAGAGACACTATAAAGCTGACTGACCCCACACATTCCCCTTTGCAACCCAGCTGAGGTTATTGGCGCTAGGTGCTTTCTTCAGATGTGAAAGACCTGGCTCAGTAGTACCTGGGCAACACAAAGCCCCAGCACAAGATGCTGCTGTGACCCAAGGGCACCTCTCAAGGAGACAGGTCCTACCCCAGAGACCCCCCTTGAGCTCCACCGTGCCAGATGGCAGTGCTCCAGGCTGCCCAGGGAGAACACCGCACTCCCCGTGCTGATGAAGAGCTACAGTCTGGATTTTCACTCGATTCTCAGCCCTGTTTGAACAACATCAAGGTTGTACAGATACAAACTGTTGCCTGGCGGTTTCCACCGGGAAAGCCAGCACTTTCCACAGCCAGCACTAGCTGAACCTGCAGGAACATGGGTGCAGGGACACTCACGTGAGGCAGAGCCCAGCCTCCAGCCAGGTTTTTGTTGTCGCCCCACGCCAGCTGCCTGAGCTGGGGGAACTCACCTCTCTGATCATTGAGCCCTTTGGTAGCACAAGTTTGATGCCTGAGAAATTCAGAAAAAGGAGACATTTCATTGTGAGATAATGAACCCATAAGAGAAATCCACTCAACAGGGAGCCTCAGTGTTGGCTGGACACCCTGTGTGTGCCAGTCCGTTGTGTTCCCAGAATTAGAAGTCACTGCAGAGGAAGAGAAGTTCCTTGGGTATTTGGCAACAGACCAGTCCCTTCAGTCACCACCACATGGTGATGCCCCTGGAGAAGCATCTAGGATGATTTCTTTGCCTCACTTGGACTGCCTGACAGCCTGAAGAGGGTCTCCCTCATGGTGTGGAAGCATCTGTCAGTGAGGTCGGAGACATCATCTGATGTCAGGCCTTTGGTCTCTATTGGAGGCAGAACCTCAACCTTAATTTTCCCTGGGAACAAGAGAAGAGCCTGTGAGAAACCCACACACCACAGGAGCACCATTCTCTGCCCTCCCAGGACCTCTGCTCCACCCACCCTGGACAGCCCCAGCACGGCCCTCAGCCCCTCACAGGGCTTCACATATCCATCCCTGGAGTGCCAGTGGAGGCTCCACTGGTCTCAGGGGTAAAAGACTGCGGTGGGGATTAGACACTGCCCTCGCACAGCTGCGCCAAGTAGTGGAGTATTTCCTCTGTGCCCCAAACTGACACCCCAGCCAGAGCTCGCCCCTTTTCAAGGCTGGTTTCACTGCTCTGCCCTCACCTGCCAGCCAAGGGAGTAGGGGGAGCAGAGGGCTATGGACCCATTCAGCTCCAGGGCCATATGAGGCACCACCTGCACCATGTGCTCCTTCCATCTGCTTCTACCCAACCCTCCTACATTTCGCTGGCTCCAGCCACGCAGGCAGGGAGCACAGCAAGCATGGCTTCCTCGCAAAAATGAGAGTTACTGCTCCAAGTTGGCTGAAAGCCAACTTTCTGCCCAGCACTTGTACTGACAGACTTCTGAGCTTTGATATGACCACCTTCCTTGGTTTGCTTGCAGAGGGCTCCCTGCTTTCAGAGGTCAGGAGGCAGAGCATGCCTGCTTCTTTCCCCAAACCCTCACCAAATGACAGGCTGTGCCAGTTATGAGAGGGAGAGGTGGGGTTCAATTTTTCATGGAAACATCCCTCACTGTATTTAATTAGATTCTTTCCTGAGTTAGCCCAGCCCAGGCTCTCGTGCCAAGTGCTTTGAACTTACTCCACACATCTCCCAGAGGAACTCCTCCTGGTCACCACAGCTCCGCTTCCCTCCCGCACCCTTGTGAACCAGATCTCCACATGGGTATGGCATCAACCCTGTCTCTGAGTGACTGTAAAGACCCTCGTGCTCTTTCATACCTGATGTAAATAAGTTCGTCTTTGGGTTATAGAAGGTGGTGAAGGAGGAATATACCACAGGGATCACGGGGACCTTTGGGAAGAAGAAGAAAAAGGAGTTACTTGCACTGCAGCAACTCTGGGCAGGCCAGAGATAAGCAGCAAATCCCATGCAGCAGAGTTGACTTGGCCCAGCTCTCACACACACAGGGCACACACAGCCCCACAAGCAAGACTGGACTAGAGGTAACGGGCACAAACTTGAGCACAGGAAGTTCCATCTTAACATGAGGAGGAACTTCTTCCCTTTGAGGGTGGCAGAGCACTGGCACAGCTGCCCAGAGAGGTTGTGGAGTCTCCCACACTGGAGACATTCAAAACCCGCCTGGACGCCGTCCTGTGCAACTGCTGTAGGTGTCCCTGCTGTGGCAGGGGGTTGGACTGGGAGAGCTCCAGAGGTCCCTTCCAACCCTGACCATACTGTGATACTGTGAGACCCACTTCCAAAGGCTGGCACAGTCTGGAGACAAAGGGGATCAAAACCACTCCTCAGCAACTCAAGGCTGAGGGACATTCAAGGCACTAGGGCCAGGTTACACTTCAGCCTCAGGTCAGCACTGGCTCTCGGGGCTCCTTGTCCCAAGCCAGGCTTCAGAGCCCAGTTATATTTTTTGACCTGCAAATACTGGAGGATGCCTGTTTTGACAGGCCTTGCTGTGCTGTACAAGGACATGTTTGGGGCAGGCTGGCTGGTGTGCCTTCAGCTTCTAAGAAAAGGAGTCACCAGTTGCAATCAATTGCTCTCAGGGAAGCTTCAGACAGGCAGAGACACAGCCAGGAGGGCAGGAACAGAGTCATTATTTCAGTGCTGATAACACAGACACAATCTACAGCCAGTGACTCAGGGGGAGTGTTAGCAGAGGTGGGTACCATTTCCCCTGTCATCCTTTCCTTCCAGCAGCCATGAGGCCCTGCCTTGGTTGCATCACCCCGGCAGGAATTGGGATGGTACAATGCAGGCTACACCCTGGGCTTGGCCAATCAAACCGAGCAAGAGATCTGGCACCTACTCCCTTCTACCGGATCACTGCTATAACACCTCTTTTAGGGAAAAGAGTTTCCCCTCAGGCCTGGAGTCATCCCAGTCCTGAGACGCAAGGCATAGCTTGCATGGGAAGGCAAGGCACCCATCTCCTCCCAGCCGCCTCTCTGGCACCTAGTCCCCAGCCCCTGGGAGCTGAACAGGGTGGCCCAGCTTCCAGCAGCCACCTGAGCCCAGGCAGCACAGCCTGGTCTTCAGTGTCCCCAGCACAATGCCCCAGAGCTCTGCCCAGGCAAGCACCACCGCTCCTTCAGGAGCCCTGTCAGTTTGAAGCCAAGGAGCTGTTTGCCTGCTCTCCCACTAACTGCTCATGGATCTTGCCATTTTGGAGAGAGAAGGCATTTAAGACATACCAGGAAGTGCCATATGGCTGTCAGGGAGGGAGCAGCTGCTTCCACACAGAGCAAGCCCACATGTTGCTCTAAAGCACTAGCATCAACAGTCCTGAATCAACACTACACTATTGCAACCTGGGGGATTGAGAAATGCATCAGCAGCTTTGGGATTCCCCATGCAAGCTCACAAAGCGCAGCACCTGCTGGGTTCTCTGGCAGAAGCAAGCTCTGTGCTGCAGCCGTGCTCCCAGGAGCAGGGCACAGACACTGCCTGCAAAGCCTAGAGCGAGGGGGTCAAGTGTCCCAGTCCCCTATGCTCTGCCCTCCAGATGGGACACCAGGAATGCAGTGCTGGAGCAGTCAGGAGACAGGACAAGGCAGCTTCTCCACTGTCTGCAGCCCCCCATCCACAGGGGTCAAGTCACTCCTGCAGGGGATGGAAAAGGCTCTTGGCTCCTGCTGCGCCGGACTTATGACGCCTAATGGTGGTTTAGCAGAGGAGCTCAGCTGCGATCCGGGAACACAGCTGACTGGAGAGCAAATAAACCATACCGCTGCATGACCAGTCAGCAATGCCACTGCAAAAGCAGTCAGGATTCCCATGCAGGAGCAAAGCACTGTTACCTGTGCCTGGACAGCAAGGTGAAATGCTCCTTTCTTGAATGGCAGCAAATCCCCCGTGCAGTTCCTTGTGCCCTCTGGGTATACCCACACCTTCACCTGTACAACGGGAGACAAGGCTGTGCTCCAGCAATCTGCTTGCAGTGCTCTCTTCCTGCTGGCCGAGCCACCAGCCAGCCTTGCCAAGAGCCGCAGGTGGCTATAACTTTAGCAGAGCCAGCACCAGGAGTGCCACATCCCCCTGTGCCTTCCCAGGGTAGCCAGACACATGCCATGGTCACACTCACATTGTCAGTTGTCATACTCTTGGCCACCTCCGCCATCACCATCTTGGCACTGCTGGTGCTCTTCCTGTTGATGAAGATGACACCGCCGAGGTAGATGATGAGCCCCACACTGCCGGCGTACATCAGCTCCTTCTTGCCCACCTGGACACAGTTGTCAGGCAGGACCTCCATCAGCCCTAATGTGATGGTAGAGGGTGAGACCTAGCAGCTGCCAGCCCCCCATCCTGCACTCAGATGGGACATGAGACACAATCTGAGGTGGAGAGTACCAGGGACAGACCAATGCCTCATTTCTCTGCTGGTTTCTGCTGCCATCAACAGAGCAGAAAGACTCAGCACAGAGCAGAATTACAGGATCAGGGTGGCTGCAGGTCATAGCAAGACCCCTCAGGAGGCAGCTCACTCCTCAGCCCCGCAGTGCCCAGTGGGGCCACCCCTCAGGCCTGGCTGCTGGGCACGCTGACGTGAGTGCGAGGCCAGCCAGGCTATCAGTGAGGCAGGGATGGGAGGCAGAGAGCTGAGAAGCACCTGAAGCTGAGCAGTACCTGGGGTGCTGCACATGGTGCGATTGCTCAGAGTGAACAGAGACCCTTCCTGCAACCAGCACTGCTAGAGAAAGCTGGACCAGCTGGTTCGGTAGCACAGACCAGCCAGGACAGGGGGCTGCTTGGCCAGGAGATGCAAGCAGCATTTCTCTGATGGTGAGCAAAAGAACTGCTCTCCCCGCTCCCACCAGCTTCTCACCCATCATGTCGAGGATGCTCTGGTGGTTGGACACAATGATAGCAGGGCCCTCCACCTTGAAGTTCTCCAGTCCCTTCACCTCAAACCTCAGGCCGAAGAAATACTTGAAGGTCCTGACCACAGCTCTGATGATTCTGCAGAAGAAAAGAGCAGTCAGCAACAGGGCAGGGAGATGACAGGGTCTGCTATACCCAGCACGGGTGGAAGGAGACAAGAAGAGCTTTGTGACAGAGAGCCTCCAGTCTCATTTGCGTGGTGGTCCATCCAAATGTCTGTCCTGCATGGTCCCATGTGCTCAAGGCGCTTCAGTTGCATGCTAAGCCCTGTCCACTCCGTGTAGGAATTTTACTAGAAGCCTGGGGGAAGCTGATTGTAACTTTGAGGCTGGTACAGCTAGACTCAATGGTCCATGCTTCCTTCAAGCTGACAGCATCAGCTCACAACCAAGCTTACTATGAGCTCTTTGGAAGAGGGGAGTCCAGCCTAGTGCAACTGCAAGAGCCCTGCAAATGAAGGGCAAACTAGAAGCCCTCAAAAGTCCAGGAAGGACAGACACTTGTTTCAACACAGAATCAAGGACTCCTCCTGCTGCCAGTCCTATCCACTTAGTGCTGTTGTCTCCCCCTGTGCCACAGCTGTAGCCTGCTCTGATGCTTCCAATGTTTTCCTCCTGCAATCAGCAGAGCCCCGCAAGTTTTTCAAACAGTTCTCCTAGGAGCTGTCACTCCCCAGCACACGGGTATTAGCCTGCTGCGACCTGAAGAAGGCTCTGCCAATTCTGCTCCTTGCAGTGCTGGAAGATGCTGCTTAACAACACAAACAAACATGGGGTGTCACTATCCCGGGGATGCCAAGAAAGGAGGAGGATGAAGGTGAGAAACACTTCCCTGTAAAACACAAGGATGCAAGCAGCAAACAGGATGCTCCCCACACAGCTTGGCAGAGGCTGGGTGCCCCCAGCAAACCCATCTTCAAGCAAACAGCTTTTTGCCCATCAGTTCAGCTCCCCAGTGGATCTACAGGTCTGTCCACAAAGCTCCCAGCTTTCCTCCCCTGTGCCCAAGGGCTGGGACCCCACCTGGCAGGAGACACCAGCAGCTCCACTCAGCTCTGCCAACGCATCGAGCAGGCTGCCATGGCCTTGCTGAGCACACCCAGCCCAGGCTTGCCAGCCGAGACCCTGCCAGCCCATGGGAGCAGGGCCTATCTATGCCACCCCCAGACAGGTGGCAGCTGGGGACCCTCCAAATGGGCCAAAGGACGCAGCCAGAAGAAGCTGGCAGCACACAGGGGCTATTTTGGGCAGGGGAGCAGCCATTCGCCAGGACAGGAGGCAGAGAAGCTTGCACATGAACAAAGGCCCCAGGAACAGCCACCAACTCTGCCTTGCTCTCCCCTAGAGCAGATTCAGAAGCTGACCTGCCTTCCAACAAGCACCCAGATGCCCTGCCTCAGGGACCACTATCTCTCTGGCAGGCAGAGGCTGCATCTTTCCTCCCTGCAGGAGGAGACAGAGGGACAGTGTCAGCTTCTCCCCCGCAACAGTGAACAGCCAGAGGACTGCGCAGCACCATCAGCCTGGGAAGCATCCCTGTCACTTGGGGTGGGAGGGGAGCACCCAGCCAGCACCTTATCCTAACTTGGCAGCAGCTCCCAGCATCTGTTCTCCAAAAGTCTCCCCATCTCTGCCATCAACTCTTCAACCATGTGCCTCTGTCAAGGCAACTTTCCCTGGCTTGATCCTACCCACTCTGGGGTCCATATCTCCATAGGGTACTCCACCACGCAGACTGCCTAGGCCCCAGCTTTGACACTGGAGCTCAGGCCAGGACAATGCCTGCAGGTGACACATCCGAGTGACACTGCAGCTATCAGTCCCAGGTCATTCAAACTTGCTGCAAAGGTTAGAGCCACACCCAGGGAAAGGGCATGAGGAGGTGCACAGGTTGTAGAGCTCCCGAGCACCACAGGCCTGCACCGAGGTTACAGGAGGGCAGTACAGGTGAAGAGACAAGGGCACAGGTGAGTAGAGGCAGGGTGACATGAATCAGTGAGGTCATGGTGGATGCCATGCCACCAGACTGACCTAAATCCCACTTCTCCTCCCTTCTAACTGCCAACCAAAAAAGAGGTCACTGCTCTGAAAGTCACACTGCTCCGTAGCTGCCGGGAGAGGCTGGTTACACATTACTCAAGAGCAACCATCGAACTTCCTCCTGCCAGTAAGAAGCCAGCGTTTCCTTGCACAAGATGTGGCCTGAGCCACTGAAAGAGGCAAAGGGGCAGAGCTCAGAGCAAGTGAAGAGCCACCAGGTGACTGGCAGCCCTGCTGAACTGGCCACATCATCCACAGGGTTAAGCAGGTGGGTCCTACTCCCCTTCAACCCTTCAAACAGCTTCTCTGCTGGTATGAATGATGCAGTCACCGCTGCAGAGAGCTGTAAGTCTGATGCACTTATTGCCAGATGCAAGGAGAGAGTAGAAAAATAAGAGGCAATGTGCTTTTTCAGTGCATCCGTAACAGCCCGAGTCTGAAACCCAGCAGCCCCAGCTTCATGTGCTCTGCTCCGCAGCCTGTGACAGAGGCCTTTTTAGGCTACTCTGATTTTCAAGGATTAATGAAGCATGCTTACCGGATTGGAAGCTCTTGCAAGAGGTTTCGCCACTAGATAAACAGCTCTATCTCTCTCAGACACAGAGGGCAACCTCCTCCAAGTCACACCAGCTTGGCACTGGAGCCAGGAGCACAACAAGGACAGGGTGTTCTGCGCCGGGCAGCGATGCTGTTATGGCTGTCTGTCCACCAGCATGTGCTCTGCTCCAACCCCTTTCCCCAAGCTGGAATAAGGGGACTGGGATGATGCAGAACTAAGGAACTCACTGGATCACCTCAGCCACAGACCTCCCAGGGACTGGGATACACAACCAGGATCATCAGCCAGTGCCAGCACATGGAAACGATCGGCTTAAGTTACAGGAAAAGGGCTGTTGTGGCCAAAATTCAGCTCCGAGTTTCAACATGAGTTATTCAGTGCAAGGAGTTCTTGTTTCCAAGGAGTTCCTTTAAGTTTATAGGAGGTTTACAAAGTTTTAGGTGTGGGGAAGAAAAGGACAGTATCTCCATAACTGACATCATAAATTCTCCAAGCTGCAAAGCTGGTCGTGCATTGGAAAGCTGCTCCTGAGCCAGCCAAGGCAACCAAAGCTGGAGACAGAGCTAGACTGGAGATCCCAGAGCAGATTGCTGTTTCCAGTGCCTGGGGCCACAGCATCTGAGATGATGGCAGCCCATCGGTGGGGCGGGCAGGGCAGAGCCCGCAAGGCACCATGGTGATGCCCTGTGCCCACTTGTTCCACCTTGAGCCCTGCCTGCAAGAGCCACACCACAAAGCAAAGTCCAGCTCCACCAGCCAAGACGCTGCCACACCTTTGATACAAAAGAATGTATTAAAGGCAACAGGGCTCCCCTTTGCCCTGCAGCCATGTAACTTGGCCTCGCCCACGGGTGGCTTGAGTAGGTAAAGAGCTGCCTATGGGACAGCAAAGCAAGGAGCGCAAGTTCTGTGCTGACAGGTAAAGCACCAGCTCTGCCCTTAAAATGTACCTTCATCTGTAGAGGAGCTGCTCTTCTCCAGCAGCAGGTCAGCTGCCACCCCGGGCACCCTGTCAGAGGGCACAGGCAGCAAGGCCTGACAGCAATGCGCATGCCCCGGGCAGCTGCATGGCCACCATGCTCCTTGCGGGCAGCCCTCTTGGCACAGCCTCCACTTCTGGAAGGGGGGAAACCCCCCCCAAAACAAACACTGCTGTCACATAGCTTTCCCCAAAACCCATGTAGCCCCCAGAGCATGGCCACTGGCCACCATCCTCACACCTTCTGGGCCCCTCATCCCCAACGGGGGCTCACCAAGGGCACAGATGTGGGACAGAGCAGCCCCTCGCTGCCTCCCCCAGCGCCCTCCATGAGGCAAGAGATGACCAGGGCAGGTCTGCTCTCACAGACCTGAGGTAAAGGAGGCCACCATCATCCCGTCCCGAGGCCCCCACGCAGAGGCCAGGCCTGAAACCGATCTCCCCAGTTTGTGTTTCACCATGGCCCTGCCACGTCCCCGCCCGTCCGCCCCCCCCACCCCCGGCGTCCCCCCTCCCCTCACCTCATGTTCTTGACGGTGCGGCCGCCGTTGACGAGGAGGCAGACGGGCGCCGTCAGGGCCGAGGCGACGAGGCAGAGCAGGGAGTAGAAGCCGATGCGCAGGGCGAAGTTGACGGCGGGGCTGAGTTCCATCAGGACATGGAGCAACAGCAGCACCGCCGCCCCCCACAGCAGCCACCCCAGCTCCATGCCCGCCGCCCTAGCACCGCGCAGCCCGACCGAAGAGCAGACGACGGAGACACCGACCCCACCGCCGCGCCGAGCAGCGTGGAGCTGTCCCCGCCTTATGTGGGCGGTGCGGACCGCCCGGCCCCGGCCCGGCCCACCCCGACCGCCGCTCCCCTGCGCCGGGGCGGGACGGGCCCCGCAGGGCGCGGCGGGAGCGGCGTGGGGGTTCTCGTGGGGACGCTAAGGGCTTGGGGTCCCCTCATGGTGCTGTGTGGGTCTGGGTCCCCTCAGGGCACGGTGAGAGGACTTTGAGGTCCCTGATGGAGGCCCCGAGGACTTGGGGTCCCCTCATGGTGTCATGTGGGTCTGGGTCCCCTCAGGGCGTGGTGGGAGGACTTTGGGTACCCTCATAGGGACCCTGAGGACTTTGGATCCCTTCATGGTGCTGTGTGGGTCTGGGTCCCCTCAGGGCGTGGTGGGAGGACTTTGGGTACCCTCATGGTGCTGTGTAGGTCTGGGTCCCCTCAGGGCATGGTGAGAGGACCGTGGGGTCTCTCATGGAGACCCTGAGGGTTTGGGGTCACCTCATGGTGCCATGTGGGTGTTTTCACTCCGTGGTGCCATTTGAGGTCCCTTTACAGTGCCATTTGAGATCTTTGGGGTCCCCTCATGGTGCCATATGGGGTCTTTGGGGGTTCCTCATGGTGCCATGTAGGGGTTTTCACTCCCTTTGTGGTGCCGTGCAAGGTCATTGGGGTCCTCTCATGGTGCTGTGTGGGTCTGGGTCCCCTCATGGGGTGGTGGGAGGACCGTGGTGTCCTTCATGGGGACCCTGAGGACTTGAGGTCCCTTCATGGTGCCATGTGGATGTTTTCACTTTGTGGTGCCATTTGGGGTCCCCTCATGGTGCCATGTGGGGGTTTTTACTCCCTTTGTGGTGCCTTGTAAGGTCTTTGGGGTCCTCTCATGGTGCTGTGTGGGTCTGGGTTCCCTCGCAGTGTGGTGGGAGGACTGTGGGGTCCCTCATGGTGCCATGCAGGGTCTTTGGGTCCCTCATGGTGCCATGTGAGGGCTTTGGGTCCCTCAAAGTGCCATATGGGGTCTTTGGGCATCCATCGTGGTGCCATGTGGAGTCTTTGGGTCTCTGCTGGCATGGTGTAGGGTCTTTGGGTCTGTCATGAAAATTTGCAACTGACCAAGGTGAGCATCAGTCAGTTGTGAATTTTTGGGAGATGTCCCTGCTCGCCACATCTCCCTGCCCCTCATGTCACCCACGTTCTTCGCTGGTGCTTGATGCTGGTTTTCCACCTGCACAAATGAGCTGAGTGGGATGGAGCTTTCCCCGCTGGTGCAGGGGTTAGATCAGGATCAGGCCCAACAGCTTTGTGGGTGCAAAGCTGGCAAGGGAGATGAAAGCATGTCTGCTGGAACTGACACAAACGGTTTCACTGGCCTCAGCAGGTTTTGCAACACTTTTTATAGCAAAACCCCAGTCCCACGGGTGGTGGTGACTTTACTGGGGTAAGAAGTGACCCTAGTGCTGCGGTCCCAAGCATCATCTTGGCATCTGCAGCTTTGCAGCTCCATGGAAAACACAAGGAAAAGTGATGATCCCTTTCCAAACAAACCTTGTTCCCTCATCTCTCCCTAGACTCAACAACTGAGGTAGCGGCTGTTCCCAAATGAGCTGTCACCAAAACAGAGGGGGCTCACCCCATTTTCACGGCCCCTCGGCAGCTTTAACACCTGAAGCAAGATACAAGCTCCTTCTCTCTGTCGGAGAGCTCAAGGCCAGCACTCCCTACAGCTGCCAGGCAATGACATCTCAGATCTGGTCTCATGATTCCCGCTAATGCCACAAAGAACCCTTATTGTATTAGCATCTCGACACAGCATCAGACTAATCCCTCCAGCCGGCATCGTACAGGCTGTTCAGAGAGCCTTGCTCCAGCGCCGTGCCAGCCAGCATATGCCTGGGAAGTCACCGAGACCTTTTCAGCTGAACATATGCTGGCCTGGAGCAATTCTGCGTTATCCTCGTGACTTTCACTTTTGTTGACTCGGGAAGAAAGTCACTGGTGATCTTTCACCGGGGCATCGTGTGAGCTGATCCGCTTGACTCGCAAATGCCGGTTGATGTTTGGAAACTGAAATGCTAATTCCAGCACGGCCACGGCACTGATGGCAAACGGCAGTAGCAGATATGGCGTGGTGGGGATGGCAGTTGCTTGTTTGCTTCATGTGTGGGCTCCTGAAGCAGCTTGGCTGTAATTCCCTTCTCCCCACGCTCTCCAACAGATTATCTGGAGTAATGCAAATGAAATGTTGAATATTAGTCTGTAGCTCAAGGAAGGGGAGTGATTTCTGATGCCAGATTAGAAGCCAGACATGGGCCTGCCTGCTAGCAAGCGGAGCTGTCATGCTGAGTTATTTCACAAGGAAAGCGGTTATGCTGCCAGATGATGACAGCCTGTGCATTAACATTACCATAACAAACTGCTGGATGGAAGAGGGCCCGTGAGCCTCTGCGCACTGTGGAACGCAACAGGGATCACGTCATCACCCCTGAAACACGGCCAGTTTTGGGCAGAGGCAAAGGCAACCCCCCTCCTTGCCCTCCCAAGCTTCAGAAGCTAGAACTAAGCAGTTCCAGATTATTTTTTTTTTATTTAAAAAAACAGCTTACTAGATTGTGCTGCGCGTTTTTGCATATTTAAACTACTGACTGAATTATTTAGACGCATTGCAAGTGTAGCCCGCAGGTAGTGTAGCTGAGCGGGGTCCAGGAATGGCGGCAGGAGCGAGCCCCCAGTCAGCGCTGAGCGGGCGGTGGATTCTCTGCAGCAGGTGCTGCCTGGTGAGGGTGCGTGTGGCACCCAGCGCCTCCCAGCACCCTCAGCGGGGACCTCAAAGAGCTGCCTTGATAAAAAGGTAAAAGAGTGCTAACAGCAAAGCATGGCAAGCAGAAGGGGCCACACAGCATTGCTGATGGTAGGATTTCTGGGTCCGTGAAAAGTCATAAAGCTGAGAGTGTTAACCTTGGACTTAGTTTTCTGATGTCTCATAATAACCTGCCTGTGTTTTTTATCTTTTATTTGCCTTAATTTATTGCTTCCCTTGGAAACAACATGTGACCTCACTTTTGATGACTAGCTTCTGACTGGAAAAGAAATGGAGCCAGGGAGAACATCTCCCACGCATGCGGGGAGAAGGTGAGCAGAGGAGGGAAGAGAGGGAAAGCACTCAGCGGGGTGTGAAGGAAGGAGAGACGCGTCCATCGCCTGGCGTCGCCGTGCAGGGCTGAGCTGGTCATGGAGCAGCGGGAGGCTTGAGGCCGGGTGGGTGGGTGCGCGGCGAGGCCCCCCTGGGAGTTGCAGGCTGTGCCGAAGGAGCGCTGGCTCTGTCCGCAGCGCCGCGTCTCCCTCCCCACTGCCTCCCCGTGCGTCTGCCCTTGACTTCCCACAGCGCCTTTGGCAGCTTGACCTGGCGGTCTGCTTCTCTTTGCCTCCTGCCAAGGGACATGTGTTGAAAGCAGCAGCTGGGTTTAGTGACATTAAAAGCAAGGGGAGGAGGAAGCAGCCAGCCAAGCTGCTTCATTCGTGGCCACGTCAAGGCATGTATGTGCGTGGCTTGTGAGCCCTCCCAGGAAAGGCTGACAGTGTGGGCAGCACAAAGCCCCGGGTTGCTCAAGCTCCAAGACAGCAACCCCTGCTGCCGGGTGCTGCGAAGCAGCCTCGATTGTCAGCGACTTGGGGACAGTAAGATGATCCACGCATCTGATATAACTTCTTCCAGACCTCTGTCAGATACATCCGCTGAGCCATCCTCTTCCTCTTTACCTGTCCCAACTAGCAGCTGGCTTTGAGAGCTGTCTCGGAGCCTGGTGGCACTGAGTCTCACCCCTGTGTGGCTTGGGGCACATAAAACAGCCCAGTGTCATGGTACAGCTGTAGTTACTGTGCAAGCTGCTATGGCTTGCTCCCATGTAGGCAGGGCTACAGACTGGTAACCTGGACCATCTTTGCATCGGTAAGCAAGGCTGCCCTAAGGGCTGGCACCAGGAGGACAGCACCACTGAAATCTCCTGAAAGCGTTGCTCTGGCAAAGACAGCGAAGAGGTCTGAGCTGGGCTGGGCTGTATCTACTGCTGCGCACAGCAGGGCCCACTGCAGGCTGCTCAGCGAGGCGAGGATGGTGGCTAAGAGCAGTTTGTGCAAAGGATGTGGGTGAATCCCATTTCCATCTGACTTGTTTCAACCTAAAATGGCACCAGTCGCACGGGAGGCGAAGCCCTCCCACCCCTCCTCGTGTGGATGCCGTGGAAGCCCGTGTCAGCTGTCCCACCGCCAAGCCCACGGTTGCACGGGCAGAGCTTCAGACTGACCCCCGGCTGCTGTGTTGGCTCCTGCCGCCCTGTGGTGACACTGCCTTTAGTTGCTGTGCTTGTAAGTAATAACACGTCAGCACTCTCGTGACAGCAGGGTAAACACTTGGGGAGGAACCCGGCTGTTGACTCAGCGTGGTTTGAACGCTGCAGTTACCCGCAGGACTACGTCGCAACGGGGTTGCACAAAAACCAGAAGCATGAGATTGCTAAACTGCCCTGGTGCTGGGGTTCTGCATGCACGGCTTCCACTGGTCACTGGAAAGAGAAAGAGCCTGAGGGAGTTAAACTGGGAACACACAATTAAGAGAGAAACATATTGCAAAAGTGTATTAGATAATCAGAGCTTTCCTTCCTGTAACCTTTACTCACCTACAAATAACTATTGAGAAAGTAACTGCGTTATCTGCTCAGATGTTCACTGCAGGCAGCTGCGGTTTTACGGTCCTGTTTGTTGGGGATGGGAGCCCTGTGCAGGTTTCACACCCCACGCACCCCCCGCCAGCCCTGCATGAAACACCGCTGTGCCCTGCATGTGCCTCGGGACGCCCAGCCCTGCCGCTCCTATAACACACCTAAAACCAGTCCTCAGCTCTGCTTTATTTAAAGATCTGCTTTCTCTGAGCTTGTCTTACCTCTGCCTCGAAAAACCCAACCAATTAGTTAAATCCACTTAAGATACAAGGCTGATTTGGCATGATGCTTATCCACATGAGGAACGCCACACAAGCCGTCCCGCTGAGGGCCAGGGCGCTGCTCCTCTGGCTGTCAGTGAGGCTGGAGATGGGTGTTTGCAGAGTCAATGCACCATCAGTCAAGGATTACTGCTGGGGCTTACACCCCATCATGATCCCCCAGCGCACGTTTTGATTTTTTTTCTCCTGGCAGACTTTACCGAAACCAGGCGGCAGCGAAAAGATGAGGCTGCAAGATCTGCCTGTTGCATTTGCATTTGTACAGCCGGGCTGGAAATCCCCCTGCACCTGATGTTCTCTGCAAGACATCGCACTGTCTGCCCCAGGCAAGGCTGTGAGCAACACGCTAGCGTACCAAGCACAGGGCACAGCCTTGGAAACAGCATCTCCTCTGCCTGCAGCACTCGAGCTCCTCCGGGCCCAAGGCTGTAAAATTGGAATGACCTTATTTTTTTCCAGTTGCAATAGGATTAGTTTGTTTTTATTTCCCAAACATCATGTGCAAATAAAGGAAATCAAATTGTTTCTAATGTGTTTTAAGCTGGTAGAAAGGGCTGGGTGGGTGACCCAGAGACTGATGGAGTGAACATGGAAGGCGAAGCCGTTAGCCAAGGGCTTCTCTTGATGGGCAACCTGGGACTGAAGAGGGGTTTGCTCTATCTCCCACATCAGAGACTCTCATCTCCGGGAGACACCAGCCAGCAGAAGTATAACTTACCCCACCTGGGCTAGATTCAGGTGACGGTGCTGAGCTCTGTGTGTGTGTGTTTTTCAGGGCCGTGACTGTCAGGTGCTTTTGGCCAGCACGTGTCTGAGCGTGCCTGCTGCATGCACCACCAGCGCAACCTGCTTCTGAGACAGCAAGCTCCTCATCCCCTCCTCTCCTGCTCCCTTTGATGCCTTTGCTGTGGACGTGTAGCTGTAATTACAGCGAAGATGAAGATCCCGTTTCCCCAGGGAGCTGCAGTAATTACCACTGCACGGTGGCCCGTGAGAGCTGGAGCAGTGGGAGGCTGAGGCTTTGAGACCAGAGGCAAGATGTGCGCCAGAGAGGGAAGGGAAGCTGATCTCCATGGGGATCTCCGTCCCTACCTCCAAAAGGGCATTTCCCTTACTCTGAAGCATCACTTGGTACCTGCTCGGTGCAGGCACTGTTAGCAGGAGCTGTGCTCTCTCTCCGTGCTCCCTCCAGTGCGCAGGCAGCGAGCAGCGCGCTGAGCGTGGCGTTCCCGGCTTCCCAGACCTGCCGCTGCAGTGCCAGAGGCTGTGCCAGCACCCGGGGACGCAGCAGTTCGAAAGGGCCTTTGGGCTAAAGTCTGCAAGTGCAATTAAATATCAGCCCAGCTTCTGTGTGGCAGGCTATTATTCGAGCTGAGCTCAGCCCTTGCGGGAGCCTGTGGCACCTCCACAGCTGGAGCTTGCCCCAGGGCCAGCGCACAGCGCTCGCACCAGGCGGCGGGTACCACCACCGCTCTTTGCAGTCATCTTTGAAAGGCGATCCCATCCTCCTGCTCCTGAGCCTGCCTCCACCTCCCTTCTCTGGCTCTCCCAGGGAAAACCAGCATCTGCACTGACACTTGCTGGGGATGAGCACAGGAGATGGATGAGAAGAAAAAATGGGTGTTGCCGCCACGGAGCGATGGGAATGTACTGACCCAGTTGGGGCAGGGCAGGAGGGAGCGATGCAGCCCGGGGCACCTTCAGCGCAAAGATCGTTTCTCTTGCAAACAACTCCAGTCTTGCCAGAGGAATGGACGCCCATCTTGCTGACAGCAGCAGCACGGCGGGCTGAGCCACCGGCCAGGGGCTGAGTTCAGACCTGGGGCTGGGTGGCTGAGCAAGCTGCTGGCACCCATTGCACCGCTGCCCGGCGGCAACTGCGTTTAGCAGAAGCACGACGTGAAACCAGTAGTTGGCACGTTGGACATGTGAAATCAGTACCCAGCACTTTGGGTGTATGAAATCAGTATCTGGCTCTTCCTTTGTGGGAACAGAGGGTCTGGGTGATTTGGGGTGCTGGGCAGGATTCTGGGGTACCTGGAATGGGATGCCACGAATTCCCCATCTGGTCCCCTCTCATTGCACAGCCTGGCCGGAGCTACCAGGGTGTTGCAACTGGCTCAGGATCTCCTCCAAATGCCGGAGTCCAGCACAAGGTGAATTCTTGTCCTGGCAGGCCTCCCTGGCTGTTGGAAATAAAACATGCGCACCTCCACCGGCTAAAATCCACAGAGGGAATATGTCTCCATGAAACAAACAGTTTTTCTCTCTCTGTTTCCCCTGTTATTGATTAAAGCCTCTTAATGAATCCAGCTAAAAAAATCTTGTAGTTGCCGCCTGTCACAGAAGATCAATGGAACAGCATTAGCGAGAGACATAGGGGCAAACTGTCCCGGGCGAGTTCTCTGCAAAAGCCATCTCTGGGAGCAGCACCGCTGCCTGCTCAATCAATAGTTCATCATGACCTCTCCCTCTTGCTTGCTTTTTTTCCCCTTGAGCTAGCTGGGCAGCAAAGGCTGCTCCGAGCTTTCACAAGGACTAGATTATAACTATGCCGATTGATCTGATATGTAAAGAATAAAGGGGCCTCTTAAGCCAGCTGTCTGCGTTGGAAAAACTCAAGTGGCTGCACAGACAGGGTCAGACCCTCATTAATTCCTGGATGCTCGGGATCCCGCTCACGCGACGCGTGAAACCTGTACCGCAGCACTGGAGGGAGTCAATTAGTCATGACAAATCCGATCCGACTTGTCCCCAGAGCTTTCCCAGTCAGCTGCCCGTACTGCCGGGGCTTTTTCACGAGTTCATCACCGTCGGAGCCACCATGCCCGGTCCCTCACGGCTCCCTTTTTGTGACACCTCCTTGTTTCTCCTATTTCCCTTTCTCCAGAAATCGTGGTGCTGGGTATCTGGGGAGAGGAAGGAAGCCCTTTGCTGCTTTCCACATGCCCACCACCACACCATGCTGTAAGGCAGCACGGCGAGCAGGCAAGTGCCCTGAGTCAGTGTGGCCATGTGTGGGGGTCCTGGGCAGAGGAGGTGAAGAGGGGTCTCCTTTGCTCAGGCAGCTGCTGCCTTCTTGAAAACCCTTGTCCTTTTGCACATCAAGCCTCCAAACTGGAGCCTCTCTCCTGCAGCCACCTGAGGTTAATAAACAGGGAGCACCTGGAAGATGAAGGCTGACTTAAAAACCCAAGAGCTGTGTGGTTTTTTCTCCCAGCACACCGCCACTTAGAGAGGTTACAATATTTCATGGCTCAGGTGGGCAAGTGCAGGCTGCAGCTCTGGATAAAATTTGTTTCCCACTCCATCTTGGGGCTGCTGTGTTGTACCAATGCCGTGGGTTATTCCATGTGGTTGTGAAATTGGTTGGGTGACCCCAATGCCTCATTCACACATCAGCACACTGGGCACAGCCCCAGGCAGCTGCGCAGGTGGCTGTGAGCATCTGAACGGCACTTGTGGGGTGAGGGACCACCAGCCTTTTCACAGCCTGTGCCATGCTCTCTTGTTTGCTGGGGAGAGGAGCGCTGAATGTCCAGCTTTGAGCCAGCACGCGTTTGGGCGCCGTCCCTCTCTGAGCACACTGTGTGTGTGTCCGCACACCACGGCCGGGGCTGCTCGTCCCACCTGCACACCTCTGCCTCCTCCGTGGCCAGCTGAGCCCCATGCCTGCTTCCAAGGAACGTTCCCCCTGGCCAAGCCTGACTTTGGGAGCTGAATGCCCAGGGAGAAAGCTGTGTCCTGGCTCTCACAGCAACAGGAGCGCTCTGGCTCCAGGGGGGGGGTCCGTGCAGAAGGGCTGGGGGCTGTCAGGGGCTCTCTGTAGGCACTGGCGAGGGAGGAATCCCCTGGGTGGTGTCTCCTAGTGCAAGCCATGATGATGAGTAACTCCGTAACCAGCTAAGCCTGTGCAGGGATCTGCTTGCTCAGCCTCCTTGTCCATGCTCCTTTGCAAGCTCCTTTTCCTCCTGGGCTGGGAAGAGCCCGCGGTTGGCACATGACAAATCCTAATGAAGAGCGGCTCAGCTGGCTGGCAGAGCCGCAGGGCTCCAGGCCACAGCCACCACCCTTTGCCTTTAACCCCGGTGCTGCCTGCGGCCGAGCCCTTGGGCTGCCCCTCTTCCACCCCATGTTTCAGTGCCGGCACTCTTGGTGAGGGCGAGGGGGACGAGGGGTCCCTGGGGCGTCCCCTGGCCCAGGGGGCTGGTGGTGAATGGAGCTTGAGACCCCCAAACCGTCCCCAGCAAGCCAAGAGCTCTGCGGGGGCTGCATGCCTGCCCCAAAGCATGCGAGGAGCCCCCGCAGTCCCAGCTTTCGACCTCCCCTAATTCTGTAGTGCTTAATTACAAGTAGCGGGGATTTGGAGAGGAAACGGAGGGGGCGAGCACAGGACAGATTGGAGGGAAGATTGTGCTGGGGGTGGCAGGGCTGTCAAACCAGAAACGCAAGAGCTGATTAGCATTTCTAATTATAACCGCTGCACTCAGCCCCATCAGGGCCCGCCAGGCAGGCAGAGGCAGCTGCCACCGTTGTGCAGAGCCAGCTGTGGATGCCGTGCAGGAAGCGTGGGGGATCAGCCTCAAATCCTTCAAGGATGCACAGAAAAGAGCATTAGAGCCCAGATTCGTCATCTCCTGAGCTGCTGCGGCAGTGCCTGGGAACGCCGGGCACCACCACGGCTGCCAGGACAGAAATCCCTCTGGGTTCGTGGCCGTGGGGCGGATCCTGACAGCACTGCCTGGAGAGGGGGGAGCGTGGGCAGGGGGTGAGCATGTGCCCCTCTTTTGGTGCTGGGTCCTGCACCCCCGCTGCCAACCAGCAGCTCTGGGCACTGTGGGCGATGGCATTGGGTCGTGCTGTCCCCAGCTGTCACCTGCTGCTGACATCCCACCCAGAGGAAGGTGGGCAGCAAAAGATGCTCTGGAGGGGATGAAGGGATGGGTGGGTGGAGGTCCTCACTCACAAGTCAGGGCTATTCTGTACTTTGGTGTTAGCGCTAGCTGGCAAGACAATTTATTCAGAATTGAATAACATTATCATGTAATCAGGTAAATATTACGAGCCAGTGAATGACCATTACAGGGCCGCGGGTGCCCTGAGAGCGCCCGTGTCCCGAGGGTGCAGCGCTCTTGGGGACGTGCCTGCAGAGCCACTGCATGTCTGGGAAGTGATCAGAGGTGAGTGCGCCGCACGCTGCAGGTTTAGCGGAGATTAGCGGGGGTTTTGTGGGGCTGAGTGACCCGGGAGAAACTGAAGCGACTTAATCAAGGGAGTGAGTGAAAGATTCCCAGGGAGGAGATCAGCACTGACTGCTTTGATCAGCATCTTCTGGATGCTGACAGCTCCTGGGGGACCACCTTCCCCACCTCCATGCCACACAGAGCAGCTCTGGCCACTTGCCTGCTGCTGGGAGCCCGGCCTGGCCATGCCGGGGGATTTTTGGGGAGGGGAGAGATCCCTTGCACAGGAGCAGCCCTTGCGGGGCAGCAAAATGGGCATCTCCGGTGCCAGGTCCTCCACGTGCCTCGGATACAGACGGGAGACCGGCATGGCGGGGAGAGATCCCGCTGCCCTTGTGCATTGAATATAAGATATAATCACACCTGCAGAATTTTTATTACATTTTTGATTGGATTAATTAATCATTCAGTGATAATTGCTCATTAGGCATTCCAACGATCAATACTAATCACTTAATTACTTGGCGTATTACAGCTTGGGAAGGTCTGCTCATTCTTAATTAGATTCTCCGGACAATCCACCCCTGAATGTTGCAGAGCTCCGTAGCAGAGACTCGTGGCATTTCAAGCCTCTATCAGCTTTTGCCCAGGCGTGTGGTTTCCCATCTCCGACGACGGTTTCATTCTGCCTGCGTGCACCGTGCTCGGCCCTCAAAACCCAGGCTCGAGGCGCAGGGGGCTGCGGTGGGAGGGTGAGCCGGGGGGTGCTGGTGGGCAGCATGGGATGCTCGTGGGCAGCGTGGGATGCTGCTGAGCCCAGGCAGCGGGAGACACTTTGTGCCACGGGCACAGAGGGGACTTCACCGCAGGCAGCCACCCTGGCACGACAAATACCAAAAGGCATCTCTGTGCTTAACCCTGCCGAGTCTCCGCAGCAGAGGTGAGGGGCTCAGGGCAGCCTCCCGAGACAACACTGAGGGTGGTGGGAGACAAATCCCATGGACGAAGGCTCAGGCGTGTGTGAAAATAGCCATCTTCAGGCTGGGAGGGAAATAAGGAATTTATTGGTGCTCGAGTAGAAGAGCTTTCCCTGTAGCTGTGAAGAAAAGCAGCATGTTGCAGCACCAGGACCCTCCTCATCCTCACAGCTGGGTCAGCTACCAGGCACCCAGTGATGCATCCTTCTGTCTCTGCTGTTTTCCCAATTACCAACCCCACTGTAAAAAAAAATAAAATAAAATAAAAATCACAAAGACTCTCTTTTTTATTGGGCTAATTAAAACTAAAAATAAGCTGTGTAAGCTCCAGAGAACCATCCTGGCTTCAGCAGGATGTAAAAACCTGCACGAAGGAGAGCTGCAGGCAGACGAGGCAACATTAACCCGGCCCCGTTACTGAAGGAACGCCACGGGCAATGTCTGCTCGTAGGGAGGCGAGCGTGGAGGTCATGGCGCTGTGCTTGGCTTTGCGCTGAGTGAGAGCGGCAGGGATCTCCTCGATGATAAAAGAAGGCGGCAAACAAGCCGCAGGATTTGGGGTGTTTTGGTTCAGTTTTGTTGTGATGCTCATTATTTACCGCTGCTGGTCAGATTAGGCCAGCACAGGCTTTTGCTAATTAGTCCCCAGGCACCCGATGCTTGACACCGAGTAGGAACCACTGGGTATGAAGCGACCAGCTTGTTTCCAAAGGTCGTTTTGAGCCAAATTTAAATGGAAGGAAACACTCTGAACCATGAAAAGGGGACAAATGGATAATCTGGAGAATTACTAATAGCGAGCGAGGAATTATTCTGACAATAGCCTTGTGATTGATCCTCCCAGACCATTTTCCGTCATATTTTTGTCTCTCTTTCCCCTTGCTCTAGCTTGCCTGTGCATACTGCTGCCCCCCTGGATGAAAGGCTGTCCCTGGCCTGTCTGCTCGCTGCCTGACACAAAGCAGACCCTGTCTTGCCTTGAGGTTTCCCTGCCCAGACGCAATGCAAACAGGGAGGACGAACACTGTTGCTGCTGCTCAGGTTTAAGATTCAGAAGGGAGAGAGTGAGGAGGTGAGTGAGCAGGGGTGATGGCCGGTCTCAGCCCCGGGGGGCACACAGCACCTGGGCCGTGCTCACAGGTTGCCCGCTGCAGACCAGGGGGGGCTCTTCTAGGCTGCCACCCGAAATAGCTTTAAATAAACCCTGAGCTGCTGCAGGTGCTGCAGCATCAGCATCCCCATGAACCACACCCCCACCAGGATCCATCGATCAGCCCCGGGGCTGGGGGACCTGCGTGGGACCCCCAGGTGGTGGGATGAGCCTGGGGGTGGGATCCCCGGGAGGGTGGGACCCCTGTGCTGGGGGGTGGAACCCCCGGATGGGATCCCAGGGTGGGATCGCTGGGTGGATGGGACCTCCGTACTATGGGGTGGGACCCCCATGCTGTGGACTGGGACCCCCAGGTGGGACCCTCAGGTAGGATCCCCGGGTGGTGGGACCCCCATGCTGTGGGGTGGGACCCCCAGGTGGAATCACCGCATGGGATTCCCAGGTGGATGGGACCCCTGTGCTGTGGGGTGGGATGCCCGGGTGGGATCCCCAGGTGGATGGGACCACTGTGCTGTGAGGTGGGACCCCCGGGTGGGATCACCATGTGGAATTCCCGGGTGGATGGCACTCCCCTGCTGTGGGGTGAGACCCCCGGATGGGATCCCCAGGTGGGTGGGACCCCGGTGCTGTGGCGTAGGACCTCCGGATGGGATCCCTGGGTGGATGGGACTCCCCTGCTGTGGGGTGGCACCCCCGGGTGGGACCCCCGGGTGGGTGGGACCCCGGTGCTGTGGCGTAGGACCTCCGGATGGGATCCCTGGGTGGGTGGGACCCCCGCGCTGGGGGGGTGGCACCCCCGGGTGGGATCCCCAGCGCCGGGGTTGGCCTGACCGGGCATGGGTGGGGTGGGGGCTGAAGCCGCGGGGCCGTACCGAGCCGTGCCGGGCCGCAGCCCCCCCTCGTCCCCCCCCCGAGCTGCGGCGGAGCTGCGTGCGCCGCCCCGCGCCGCGCCGAACCGGGCGGAGCCGCGCTGAGCCCCGCCGGGCCGGGCCGGGCCGGGCGCGCTGCGGCGGTGCGAGCGGGCGGACCCCCCACCCCGCCTCCCCCGGGTCCGTCCGTCCCCCCCCTCCCCTTCCCCGGGCCCCGGCGGCGAGGTGGGGGCCGCGGCCGCCCCGGCCATGCCCCCCGGAGCCTGAGGCCCGCGGCCGCGGGGCGCCCGCAGCATGCGGAGGATCCGGCGGCTGGTGCATCTGGTGCTGTTCTGCCCCATCTCCAAGGGCCTGCAGGTACCGGGGGATGTGCCGGGCTGTGGAGGCGCGGGGGGGGGATTGGGCTCGGTGATGCTCGTCTCCGCATCCCGGCACCGGCCGTGCACAAAGGAACGCTCCGCCGCCGTCCCCCCGCAGGCCGGTGCAAGGGGTTGGGGGACCGGGGACAGGCACCGGGGGAACCCGGACCGGTACCGGGAGCCTCAGGCGGTTGCACAACGCGCTCCACCGTGCTGGGGGAGCTGCACCGGCCGTGAAGCACCAGAGCAGCCCGTCCGTCATCGCTGACTGAAGAAGCCGATGCGGTGGTGCAGGATGACTCCTTCCTTCGCTTTCCTTCTTTTCTGTCTTTTTTTTTTTTTTTTTTTTTTTTTTTGTTTTGTTTTGTTTTGTTTTTTTAATCCGCTCTTCCCATCCCTGAGCTGCCACGGGGGGATTGGGGACACGTCTCAGCGCTCCAGGGACCCGGTGGTGATGGGGCTGGGGATGCTGGTCTTCTCTGCAGCCATGGGATGAATAAACCCAGGCTCTGGCGAAGGTCCCGGACCAGAGAGATTGTCCCGCTGGAGGGCAGAAGGGGGAACACAAGACGGGGTGGCTGATGGGCAGAGGATGTTGGCAGGAGGTGGGTGCAAAGCCCCGGGCTCGCCGGGTGTGGGAAGGGCTGCACGGCCAAGGGGAGTGTTTAGGGCAGTGGCTCCTCTGTGGGTCCCCAGGACAGATGAGAGCTGGATGGGTGCTGCGGCTCCGCTCCCAGGGGAGAGGGGGCTTTGGCTGCTGAGCCGCCCCCACAGACTTTCTTCCAAGACCAAAGGCCTGAGGAGCGGTTGCATGGGGCTGCAGCGGTGGGCAGGGGCTGGGGACTGGGTCTGGCAGGGAGGGAGAAGCTGGGTGCGGAGCAAGGGTGGGTGGGAGCTGGGGATAGCTCTTGTGCCGGGGCCGCCTGTGCAGATATCCCCTGGGAAGGAGAGGTGACAGCCATGCCAAGCTGCCCCTGGGGGCACGGCCAGCCCTGGCACGGTCCCCACCACCAGGACCTGCCGTGAAACAATCCCCACATCCCCCAGGCGCTGCAGGGGAACCACAGGGATAGAGCAGGATTTTGTGATGCTGCATCCATTTTGCCTTTGAAGTCAGCTCCAGCCCAAAGTCACTTCCAGGTCCCCCAGAGTCGCCCTAAAACTAAACACAGCAACTCACACAAGCGAAGGTGACGCCCTTTGGTGCAGGCTGCCAGCCGAGGTGATGGGTAGGGAAGGTCCTGAGCCCGGAGACCGCTGTCCTGGAGGAACCCTTAGCACCAGCTACGAATCCAAAATATTACCACAGCCCAGTGGAACCTCTCATTGCAATCCATCCCCCACCTCTGCATTTCATTCCACCATTTAGAGGGACCATGAAGCCAGTGCTCCCCATGCTGCAGTCCTGACCCCGCCTTCTGCCCTGGGACTGTGATGGTTTCTAGGTCTCAATAAGCAAAAAGGGACGTTTCGGCCATTCCAGGGCTTTGCTGCCCCAAGATGTGTCTCTAGTGGGAAGTCCATGGCAAGGCTGCCTTTGCTGAGGGCAGGGAGCCTGATGGGTCATGTACCCACCGCTGGGCAGTTTTCAGGGGGCTGCGGTGCTGGGGAGGATCTCAGGGGTCAGAGTGGTGTATGTCTGACTTCAGGGACTTGAGCTGGTTTTGAGCTCACAGGACCAGCCACCCATCCTTTGCCAAGTCCTTGGCATGGCTGGGTTCTCTTTAACAGGCATTAATTAGTGGTGCCATTGCTTGACAGGCAAACAGGGCATTGTGGCCCGCTTCACACTTTGCCATTTCCAATTAACATGCAAAATGTCACGACCTGCCTACTCTCACCCTCACCTGCCGATTCCTGCGAAGTCCGTTCGCTGGGGCCGGGGTGAGCGAAGTCGGTGGCTGGGGCCAGCATGGCAGGAGGGCAGGAGGCTCCACTGGCTCCAGTTATTGCCACGGGGCAGAGCCCTGACACACAGCGCTCGGCAGAGGGCCGGGGAGGTGGCATTTTGGGTGTGGGAGCGGTTTTGGGCTACAAGACCCAAGCGAGGATCCCTGGCAGGTTGTAACGGTGCCGCATCCACTCGGATCCAGCTCTATCCCAGCAGCAGTTCGTGGTCTCACTGGCTGATGGCGTGCAAGGAGAGAGCAGGCTTTGGAGGTGGCCACTGGCCAAGGGTTCTTTTGGCCTAGCATGAAGCAGGAATTATCTATAGAAACTGGAAGGAGTGGGGTGTTTGATGCAAGGATTAATTCCCTGCCCTTAGGAATCACCGGAGATGTGCACCGTGTTATAGGGGTCAGGTAAACAGCCCATATTGGGGGGAGGGGGGGGGGCAGATGGCAGCAGCACTGCTGTTACAGGGGCAGAGGGGAAGAAATGAAGCCAGGAGAGGAAAAATCACGCTGTGAGCCTCCGAGATGTTTGCATGGAGTATGATCTGTGCGCTTCCAGGTTTGTTACTTGCCCACTCCCACGCGGGAGCTGGCGACGGCAGCCTCCCATGCCCATGGGGCTTTGCGAGGGGGAGGTTCTGCCGAGAAGGGTCTCGCCAGGCAGGAGCAGAGCCTCCTGCAGCCCTGATGGTGAACCCCGGGGTTGCAGAGGGCAGTGGGCTCTGCCCTCGCGCTGGCAGGAGAGCGGTGTACGCAGCCGCGGCTCCCGGGCATGGGGATGCACAGCATCCAGCTCCTTGCAGCCCAGAGCTGTAATCTCTCTGCTTTTAGGGAATTTTAAGTGACCTACTTGCAGCAGGAGTTGCATAAGGGACTGGAGAATATATATAAAAAAGGCTGAAGGTTTCACCAATGCTCAGTTTTGTTTGTATAGAAGAAGTCGTCCTTGTCCAGCCGCCGCTGACCTGCGCAGAGCCCTGGCCTTCACCCGCGTTTTCTTTTCCTTCCAGAGTCGCCTGCCGGGCATCAAGGTGAAATACCTGCTGGTGGTGTGGCTGGGCATCTTTGTGGGCAGCTGGGTGGCGTACATGCATTACTCGTCCTACTCCGAGCTCTGCCGCGGCCACGTCTGCCGGATGATAATTGTGAGTGGTGGCCAGCAGCCCTCGCGGCCGCGCTGGTCCCGGTCCGGGGTAGGATCCCCATTTCCAGCCCCCCTTCTGAGCCCTGTGCAGTGCTTTGCAGCCGGACAGGCAGCACCAGGGCAGCATCCTGCAGGACAACTGGGCCGAGGAGCTCTCCCGCAGCTGCTTCCCCGGCACCGTCCCCGGTGTCACACGGAGCTTGGAGCGGGAGAGGTGACCTTATCCCGCCAGGGTGACGGCAAAACAATTTAATGAGATGTCGGAGGGAAGCAGGCCAGGGCACGCCAGGCAGACATGGGCAAATTAATGTCTGTGGAGGTGAAGCTGCAATGTCAGCGCAGGGTGTGCAGGCAGGGAGAGCATCGTGCCAGCCCCCCTTGGAGCTCTGCAGAGCCAGAGAAAACAAGGGGAACAGTCAGTTCGTGGGTACCTCTCGGTAACTGCTGGCGTGCCCTGAAGAAAGCACCAGCCTGTACGGAGAGCAGACCCTTCACAGGAGCTTGGCTTGATGCGTTTTGCCTCTGCCTGGGGTTTGCAGTGGGGTGCAGCCAGCTCCCCACAGCATCCCTGGGGCCGGCAGCCAAGCGGGGCCCCCCCAGGACTGCTGTGGCTGCCCCACGGCAGGGGAGCAGGTCACCCACCCAGCCCAGGTGAGGAGGGGGACGCCAGGCTCTGGCTGAAAACACCTCGTTCATCAATCCCTCAGCAGAGAAGGGAGGCAAGAATTGCCATAACAACAGCGACGATTGTTTAATTTGATTTTCTGCGTGACTCTGGCCATGGGGTCTCGGGCGCTAATTCCTGCTCTGAGCTCGGGGTTTAAGATGCCGTGTCTGGCCGTGTCCCCTGTGAGCAGGTCCAAGGGTTAATTCCCATCCATGTCTGGGGGTGCGGGGGGGAAGAGGGAAAAGGTGCAGTGAATTTCTGCAGCTCCTGTTTCCAGCCCTGGGGCTGTTGTGCTGTGAAGCTGCAGAGCTGCCTCCTCTCCTGCCCTGGGATGGATGCATCCAGCTCCCGACTGACCGAGCTGCCCCAGCTTGCAGATCAGAGTCACCCTCTCCGTCCCTGTCCCCACCACCGCCTGGACTGGGGCCACCCCGTTTCACAGCAGACTGAGCCCGTCCATCCTCATCCTTACGCAGCCCCACGCTGCCCTCTCCTCCAGCCCTGGCAGCTCCCCTAACACCTGGGCTCGCAGCAGGAGCAAATCCCCTTTGGTCCCTCCAAGCAGCATCAGGGGGGGTCCCCGCCAGCCCAGCCCCACCTTGCCCAAGGCACCCAGCCACCCCAAAGGGCCCTCCCTGCCCACAGCCTGGAGCTCTGCCCACAGCTGCTGCCCGTTTGGCCAGGGCTCAGCCCCGGGTGCATCTATACACTCCTCTCCCCACATCTCCCCCATTAAAAGTCCCTGCTGTGGGGCCGGTAGGAATATTTGGGTCTCGGAGTGGAGATTTTGGGCTGGGATTTCTTTGGAAGACACAGAGCGGGGAGTCTGGGGGTGCTGGGAGGTGACGGACTCTGAGGAACTGGCACTGCCCCTCTCCCGCACAGCCTGAACTGGCCAAAAGGGCTGCCACGACGCAGACATCGCCCGAAGCCCCCTGCCCACCATGCGGCACAGCTGGGTTCCCCCGTGGCTGGTAGCACCTCGCAAGGCTGCCAAACCCAAAGTGGTGTCAGGGTGGTGACCCTGAGCAGCACCCCCATGCTCGAGAACCTCAAAATCCTGGGAAAGAAAGAAATTGTCAGCAATCGGAGGTACTGTTCTTGCCTCCAGACAGCCTGCGTGGCTTTGCAATCAGATGTGGCGCTTTCAGGGTGTGTGTGTGTTTTTCTCTTGTATGAGAGATTCACGTGAACTCAGAGGCAATGGGCTCACCAGGGAATGTGATGGCGTTGATGATGCTGTCAGGTACATGTGGTAAATAAAAAAAAAAACCCGAAGTGCCCCAGCCCTGCTGCAGGAAGGGGGGGTGAGGAGTGTGATGGGCGCAGGGCTGGCGGCAGCACAGGAGGCCGGGGGGCTCACACACCCCCAGCTCGCGTGTTTGGGGTGCCCTAGATCACAAGCTGTGGGACTGAGCCTGGAGCCGTCAGACTTGGGCAATCTGGGCTGGTGGGAGGTATCCCTGCCCATGGCAGGGGGATTGGAACTCGATGATCTTCAAGGTCTCTTCCAACCTAAACCACTCTATGATGATCCTATGACTTCTTTGGGCGAACATGGAGCTGCCCCCACTGAGTTCCTCTCTCTCTGCCTTCCCCTCCCCAGTGTGACCAGTACAAGAAAGGAATCATTTCTGGCTCCACATGCAAAGACCTGTGTGAGAAGCACAGCCTCCTCTTCCAGCACTGCCTCTCCTCCTCTCCCACCCAGCAGGTAGGTCTCTGCCCTCTGGGGAAACCACCACACGGCAGGGGACAGGTGCGAGTATCAAACCCGGGAAGTGTCCCCCTCCACCCACCTGCATGTCTGCTCCTCACCCCATCCCCATTACCCATCCCAAATCAAACCCAAAAAACAGTGCTCTGCACCTGCTGTTGTTTTCCTTCTGTCTCCACGGTCTCCCCTCTCCGTTGCTGTAGGTTTACAGCGGGCTCTGGAGGGAGCGGGAGGTGATCATCAAATGCGGCATCGAAGAAGCCTTGAGGGCAGACAGCCACCCGGACTCTGTGCCCAGGAGGGATGTGGTCCTCTTTGACAAACCGACACGAGGGACATCGATGGATGAGTTCAAAGAAATGCTCCTCAACTTCCTAAAGGTCAGTGCGGAGGGTCCCTCTGGGATCTTGGTGGGCCCGGAATGCCACTTGCAAGTCAGAAAGACAACGCGTCCTTCCTTCCCCTTAAACGAGAGCTCCTGTGGGCCACGCTCCTCTGCCAGCTGCTGGGGGCCAGGCAGGGATCCCCACCCTCACTGCAGAGCCAGGGAAAACCTCCATTCTCACCCAGGAATGCTTATTTGCAAGGTTTTCGGAGCAGCAGCCCTGGAGGCTGCTGTACCGTGGCTGCGGGTGCCATCTGCGCTGGGCAGAGCTTATTCCCAAGCCCAGGGTGGCCCTGGCAGCGCCGGCACCACTGCGGCCATCACCCGTGAGCAGGGCTTCTGCTGCTGCGGTGGGACTGCAGCGCTGCCCGGCCTTTGCTCTCAAAAGCCTGCTCCCGTCTGGGTCTTTTACCAGCGCTGAGACTGGTAAAATTCTGCTGGAGCTGAATCCTTCCAACAATATGCAATGGTACGGCACTGTGTTTGCTGGAGCGTGGTGGCCGGTTCCTCCTCTCCCAAGCTCAGTTCTTTCCTTCCCCACCTCAGTTTTGTGATACGAAGCCCGAACACAGACAGCTGCGAAGGTCTGATGCCGCTTCTTGTTCTGTTGTTCTGCAGTCCAACCTGGGAGATCAGCCTTCTCTTGCAGCCTTGGTAGGGCGAATCATCACCATGGCAGATGTGAACCAGGATGGGAAAGTGTCTTTAGCAGAGGCCAAATCCATCTGGGCACTTCTTCAGCTCAATGAATTTCTTCTTATGCTCTCCTTGCACGAGAAAGAGCACACTTCCAAACTGCTGGGGCACTGTGGGGACCTCTACGTCACCGAGAAGATCCCCCACACCTCCCTCTACGGAGTGGATGTCCCTCCCTTCCTCCAGTCGCTGCTGCCTTCAGTTGTCCACCAAATCATCCACCAGTGGTTTGCACCAGCGTGGCCCCGGCGGGCAAAGATCGCCATCGGCCTTCTGGAGTTCGTGGAGGAGATATTCCACGGGACCTACGGGAACTTCTACATCTGCGAGACCAGCTTTAAGAATGTGGGCTACAACGACAAATACGACTTCAAAATGGTCAACCTGAGGAAAGTGGCAATGGAGATGACAATCAGAGGTTTCCTTAAGGGACGTCACTGTGAGCAGAATGTGGACTGCACCTATGGGAAGGACTGTATGGCCACATGTGACAAACTCATGAAGCAGTGCAAAAGCGATGTAGTACAGCCCAACCTGGCGAAGGTGTGTGGGTTGCTGCAGGACTACCTGCTGTACGGAGCACCGCTGGAGCTGAAAGAGGAGCTGCAGAAACAGCTCCGAACTTGCATGACCCTCAGCGGCCTGGCCAGCCAGATGGAAGTGCACCACTCCCTCGTGCTGAACAACCTCAAGACTTTGCTCTGGAAGAAGATTTCAAACACCAAATATTCCTAACGGGGGAAGCACGGCCCTGGAATTTAGTATCTGCAGTCTTGGAGTAAAGTCCAAGGGTTGAAGGCCTGTTTCTCCCATCTTCTCTTGCCCCAGGAAAAAATCCACCCTGCAGAGGGGAGGTCAGCAGAGCTGCAGCCCCTTCTCCTTCATGGAAAACTGAGAATCATGACTTCCACCGCCCAGCAGGATCATTGATACAGTCGGCAGGAGCGTGCTGCGGAGCTGGGACACCGGGAGCCGGGCTGAACAGGCTTGGGGGAAGAAGATGACAGGGAAGGAGCTAAGGAAGCGGAGCCCAGCTGGACGCATCTGACTGTTTCTTGATTAAGAGGAAAGCAGCGCAGAGAGATGGGGATGAATCATTCATGCTGTACTTGTCACATCTTCTTTTGATGAATGTCTCTGATGTAAATAAATAGCTTTTATGTGAATCACACCAGTACATCAATAGTGAAACAGCAGCCTTTTAAGTACCAGCTTGCTTGTGATCTAAAAAGGAGAAAAAGGTAGATTTCCCTATTCAAAAGTCTCTCCTTAAGTGTCTAAGTCATCTGCCATCGGATCCAGCTGTACCTTAGGAAGCAGATAAGCTGTCCTTTCCACAGCACAGAATCCTGGCAATTCTCTCATTCCTTTTTTTTAAAGTGCCTGACCCCAGAGAGCGAAGCGATGGCTTGTGCGAGGCTCCCACCCGCCTGCTCCTGCCCGCAGCCCGAAATTGGCAGCACCGGCCAGTCCCTCTGGCGAGTCCCTCTCACGTGTCGCTTTGGAAGCATCTAAGGCCAAGGATAGCTAAAAGGAAAAGGGCTAAACACAAACAGTTCCGATGGGTTAACGTATGTGCTCTGTGTGTTACTGCCCATGATACTCAGAGCAGGGATAAGCCAACCTCTTGGTTTAATTCTCCTAAAACCAAGCTGGGCTTGCGCTGTAGAAGTTAAAGATTAATACCAGAATAATCCAGTGCTTCTCTCTCGTTATTAAAATGAAATTTCAAGGCAAGCTTTCAGCAGGTTTCAAGACATTTGTTTGGCTGTGTAACTACTACCAGGTCACTGACTACAGTCTGTTTCCTTTAAATCCTCAATTTTTAAAACTACAGGTAGAGAGGAAGAGTTTATGTAAACTTCCCCAAGCTTACTCTGTTCCCAGCACAATGGTAGTGCTGCCGAGGGACCGTATGCCAGTGCTCTTGCCAACAATTGCTTAGTGAAGTGGAGTGTATATCTGAAGTACAATCACCGAGGGAAAAAAAAAAAGACATCTGACAGTATATATAGCCTGTGAAGGCAATCGGTAGCGTCATGGCTGCAAATTTATGAGCTCTTTGGAGCAGAGATATCAGTATTTCCTTCTGTTAGTTCTATAGGATCATCATTACCTCTCACTATTATTTATGGAGGAAATGTTTCAGTGTCAACAGTGCGCTAAATCTAGCATGGAGCCAGCATCGCTCGCTTCCTGCCGAGGAGTTGGCTTCCCAGCGGAATTCATCTGTGGGAAGGTTGAGCATTTGTAAGGTTTCCATGTTTGAAAGGTGGCAAGTTCCTCAGCCCCTTGGAGTCACCCTTCGCTGCGTATGAACGCTGCAAAGCTCCGGGTCCTGCGCTGGGGTGTGCCGGCGCGGGTTCACCTGCACAGCAGCGTTTGGTTTTGGCGAGGACTGGAATTCTGTCATGAAACCCCATGCCGCCACCCCAGCTCCTCCGCTATTGTCCTGCATTCCCATGGCAACCAGCGCCACTGACAAATTAATTTTCTTCTGCTATTAGAAAAAGGAATGGCGTCCCCATGCAGGTCCCACAGGGGTCCCACAGGTGTCCCCACTCCCTGTGCATGTACGTCCCCATGCACGTCCCTATGGGTGTCCCCACTCCCCATGCATGTACATCCCCATACGTGTCCCCACAGGCATCACTATGGGTGTCCCCTTTCATGTCCCCATGCATGTCCCTGTGGGTGTCCCCATGCTCATCCCTGCTCCCCACGCACGACCCCAGAGGTGTCCCCATGGGTGTCACTATGGGTGTCCCCATGCACATCCCCACTCCCCACGCACATCCCCATGGGTGTCCCCATCCCCACCTGCTCCTGGGGGGGTGAGCCGGGTGGTCTCGGCTGCCGACATGGTGAGCACCCACGTCAGCTGCCCGTAGCGACGCTGCTGGTCACGCTGCAGCCACTCCACGTGCCACTCTGAGAAGGCCGCGATGGCCTCGACACGGTGCTGCAGCTCCCGCTCACAGAAGTACTGCAGCAGGTTGTACATCTGCGCCCACGGTGGGGGACACAGGGGGACACATGTCACCAAGGTCATGGGAGGGGGACATAGGGACACGTGTCACCGAGGTCATGGGAGTGGGACATGGGGACACAGGTCACTGAGGTCATGGGAAGGGGACATGGGGGGGCACATGTCATCGAGGTCATGGGAGGGGGACATGGGTCACCAAGGTCATGGGAGGGGGACATGGGGACATGGGTCACCGAGGTCATAGGGAGGAGGACACGGGGGGACACAGGTCACCAAGGTCATGGGGGGGACACGGGGGGGACAGGGGACAAGAGGAGCTGGGAGTGGGGCTTGGCGGGGATCGGGGACCCCCCTGGGGGTCCCTGGGGATGGCAGCTGGGGATGGGGATGGCGGTTGCACCCAAGGAAAGGGACATGGGGACAGAGACTGGGACAAGTTCCCCGGGGAGGGGACATGGGGAGGTGACACAGGGACTGAGATTGGGACAGGTTCCCCAAGGAGGGGATGTGGGGAGGGGACATGGGGACAGAGACTGGGACAGGCACCCCCAGGGAAGGGACATCAGGAGGGGACATGGGGACAGGCACCCTAGAGAAGTGACATAGGGACAGAGATTGGGACAGGCACCCCAGGGAGGGGACATCAGGAAGGGACATGGGGACAGGCGCCCCAGGAAGGGGACATGGGGAAGGGACATCGGGACAGGTACCCCCAAGAAGGGGACATGGAGAGGGGACATGGAGACAGGTACCCCTGGGAGGGGACATGGGGAAGGAACATGGGGACAAGTACCATTGGGAGGAGACATGAGGAAGGGACATGGGGACAGGCACCCCCAGGGAGGTGACATGGACCACCCGTGGCTGTGACCCCCACCCCCGGGGAGGGTCCCCTCACCTGCAGCTTGACCGACTCCGGCAGCTTCATCTGCAGCAGCCCTTCCTCCAGCCCTTCCTCCTCCTCCTCCTCCTCCTCCTCCTCCTCCATCTTCCCCACCTCGATGGCCTTCCTCCTCGCCTCCTCCTCCTCCTCCTCGCCATCGCCCGAGGGGTCCTGCCAGGGCTCCCCAAAAACCCTGGGCTTGATCATGCAGAGGATGCGCTGCATGTCCGCATCCCCCAATGCCCCCACGGCCAAGAGCGCCGACACCAGTTTCAACACTGGTACCAGCTGGAACTCTACGCTGTCGCCCACCGGGTCCCAGGCGTGAAGTCCCCCTCCGGCCACCTCCTCCGCCAACATCCTGATGGCCCGTGCCCCCAGAGCCCCCAAGGGGATACCCAGCGCCAGCGGCACCCACCCACCGCCAGCCACCAAGATGAAACAAGGTTTGGCGAAATGGAGTTGAGGTCGCAAACAGGCGCTGGGGCCGATGCTGGGGGGCCCGGGGGCTCTGCCACCGGCGGGGAAGAGACTGATGCTCTTGGTGGCTTTGGTCATGGGGATGATGTACTCGGCGCTCATGGAGGCACAGGCGCACTGGGCGGCGTCCAGGTGCATGGCCAGCAGCAGGTCATAGTAGCCAGCGTGCAGCAGTCCCGGCAGCTCAGGGCTCTCGATGGCGAAGAGGAGCTGCGCCTGGTCCACGTGCCTGCAGAGTACGTGGGCCACCCGGTTGTTGCCCAAGGCACAGACGGCGCAGTAGAGCTTCAGTGTGTGCCACTGGAGCCGCAGCAGGTCCAGCTGCTCCGACAGCTCCATGATGTCAATGCACCTTAGGGGAGAAGGTGGAGGTCAACGCCGGCTGCCTGCATCTCCCCCTGGGGATAGGACATCCAGGGACACGGCACCCGGGTCGCCCAGGGACAGGTTCCCCAAAGATGGGACCCAAGGGGACAACGCACCAAGGTCTCCTAGGGATGGGATAACTCAGTCCCCCAAGCATGGGACCGAAGGGCACATGATGCCTACGTCTCCTAGGGATGGGACTCCTGGGTCTCCTAGAGATGGGACTCAAGGGGACGTGACACCCAGGTCCCCCAGGGACAGGTACCCCAAGGATGGGACACAAGGGGACACCGCACCAAGGTCTCCTGGAGATGGAACACATGGGTCTCCTGGGATGGGACCCCCAGGGACGTGACACCCAGAGATGGGACCGCAGGGGATGCAACACCTAGATCTCCTGGGGATGGGATGACTCCGTCCCCCAAGGATGGGACCCAAGGGGACACCACACCAAGGTCTCCTGGAGATGGAACCCTGGGTCTCCTTGGGATGGGACCCCTGAGGACAACGCACCAAGGTCTCCTAGGGATGGGACAACTCAGTCCCCCAAGCATGGGACCTAAGGGGACATGATGCCGAGGTCTCTTAGGGATGGGATGCCTGGGTCTCCTGGGGATGGGACCCAAGGGGACACAATACCAAGGTCTCCTGGGGATGGGACCCCCAGGGACATGACACCCAGGTCACCCAGAAATGGGGTCCCTGACCTGTTCTCCTCGGGGATGTGGAGGGCCATCATGATGAAGGGCTCGTTGCACTCCACCACCCAGCTGTGCCGCTCGCTCAGGCGGGTGCTTTCCATGGCCAGAAACTCGTTGGGCATACAGCTCGAGGTGATGGGCGTCAGGTGCTGGGTGACCAACCATGGCGGGCACTGCGGCTCCGGGTTCTTCTGCTCGCTGCTGAACATGGCGGCTGAGATGGGCATGATGTTCTGTGGGGACACGGGGTGGGGGGGCGTGAAACAGGGGGAACCCTGGCGTCTGGGATGCCTGCTGCCCCCCAGAGCCTGGCAGAGGCTCTCCTGGTTCGTCCTCTTGGTGTGCTCATCCAGCAGGTGGTATGGCACCAGCCACAGGTTCCGCTTGGGCTTGATGTCCTGCACACGGGGACGACAACGCCGTGGGCATGGGGGCGTCACCATGGCCATGGGGACATCACCATGGGCATGGGGACACCATCACCATGGGCATGGGGAGACCACTGTGGGCACAGGGACATCACCATAGGCACAGGGACACCACTGTGGGCACGGGGGATGCCACCATGGACATGGGGACATCACCGTGGGCACGGGGACACCATTGTGGGCATGGGGACATCACTGTGGGCATGGAGACACCACCGTGGGCACGGGGACGCCACCATGGGCATGGGGACATCACCGTGGGCACGGGGACACCACTGTGGGCACAAGGACGCCACCATGGGCATGGGGACATCACCGTGGGCATGGGGACACCACCACCGTGGGCATGGGACACCACCAGGGACATGGGGACATCACCAGGGACATGGGGATACCACCAGGGACACGGGGACACCCTTGCAGCCACCACCAGGGACATGGGGACACCACCAGGGGCACAGGGACATCACCAACATGGACATAGGAGCACCACGATGGGCATGGGGACATCACCAGGGACATGGGGACTCCACCACCGTGGGCATGGGGACACCACCGTGGGCATGGGGACATCACCAGGGACATGGGGACACAACCACCGTGGGCATGGGGACACCACCGTTGGCATGTGGACATCACCAGGGAGACAGGGACACCACCACCGTGGGCATGGGGACACCACCGTGGGCATGGGGACATCACCAGGGACACAGGGACACCACCACCGTGGGCCCGGGGACACCACCATGGGCATGGAGACTTCACCAGGGACATGGGGACATCACCAACATGGGCATAGGAGCACCACCATGGGCATGGGGACATCACCGGGGACACCACCACCATGGGCATAGGAGCACCACCGTGGGCATGGGGACATCACCAGGGACATGGGGACTTCACCAAGGACACAGGGACATCACCACCATGGGCATGGGGACATCACCGGAGACACCACTGTGGGCATGGGGACACCATGATGGGCATGGGGACACCACCACGGGCACATGGGAACAAGGTGGCACCCACAGCCTGGACCACAGCGACCAAGGAGTTGAGAGCACCCACAGCCACAGGCAGAGGGACACGGGGACATGGGGGGGGACCCGGGAACATCGTGGAGTGCAGAAGAACCTCAACCACAAGCACGGGAGATGTGACCACAGGGGCAGGCGGGCGCTGGGCAGCAGGGTCGGGAAGGGGGTGGGGTGCCGGGGGTGCAGGGGATGGTGGAGTGTCCCCCCTCCGGTGTCCCCCCACCTGGAGGGGGCTGTAGGTCCATCCCTGCTGGACGTGGTCGCGCGCCCACACATTGCAGCCGTTCTCGGCCAAGCGGTCCACCAAGGTGAGCTGCGCCGGCGTCAGCTTCACGTGCGCCAGGTCCAGCGGTGCTGGCTTGTACCAGTTGGCCGTGGTGTACCTGGGGCGCCCCGTCAGACCCCCGCACTGGGACACCCGCACACTGGGACACACCCCCCCGAACTGGGACCCCGCACTGGGAACCCCCTCCAAAGACCCCACATGACATCTCAAACTGGGACCCCAAACTGGGATATGGTGGACCTGGGGGGGGGCCCATCAGACCCCCCACACTGGGACACCCCCCAAACTGGGAACCACCCCCAAACTGGGACCCCAAAACTGGGAACTCCTTTCAGAGACCCCAAACTGGGACCTCAAACTGGGAGCCCACACTGGGACATGGTGGACCTGGGGGGGCCCTGTCAGACCCCCCGTGCTGGGACATGCCCCCCCCCCCAAACTGGGAACCCACCCCCAGACTGGGACCACACACTGGGAACCCCCTCCAGATACCCCAAACTGGGACCCCCAAACTGAGACCCCCCCTCCAGAGACCCCAAACTGGGACCGCCAATAGAGACCCCCCAGTTGGGGTCCCTCCAACCCCACAGCCCCCCGACAAAGACCCCCCAATCCCCCTCCCCAAACACCCCCAGTACCACCCACCCCTGCCCCAAACTGGGCCCCCCCTGCACCCCCGACCCACGTTTTGGGGGAGTTTGATGTTTTTGAGGTTCTCCTCCACTTTCTCATCCGCCATCCCCACACGGCAGCCAAGCGCCAGCAGCGTCCTGGGGGGGCACAAAACCCAGCCCAGCGAGGGGGGGCACAGTATGGGAGGGACCCCCAAAACCCAGGCCAGACCAGTCTGGGGGGGCACAGGTGAGGGGGACCCCCAAAACCCAGCCCCAAGCCCAATCTGGAGGGGGGCACGGGGGGGTCAGGGGGAACCCCAAAACCCACCCAGCCCAGGGGGTTTCAGCACAGGGGGGTTGCCCCAAAACCACCCCCCCCACCACCCATTTTGGGGCAGACACAGCACAAGCGTGGGGGGGGTGTCCCCCCAAAAACCCAGCCGCAGCTCCTCTTCCCACCCCCCAACCCCCATATTACCCCCCCGACCCCCCCCGACGCCCCCCAGACCCCCCTCACCTGGGGCTCTCCCCCGACATCTGGAGGTTGCAGCTGCGCTCGGGCTCGGGCAGCTGCTGGAAGCTGAGCAGGCAGGGGTGCAGCCGCCGCGGCGTCGTCCCGAACCTGGGGGGGCACCCCAAAAATCACCACCGCCCCGGCACCCCAAATCCCCGCGGGGAGACCCGAATGCGGGGGGTTGGGGGGGTCCCAGGGGGTCCCGGGGGGGGGTTGGGGGAGGGTTGGGCGGTCCCAGTGCACCCCAGGGGGGTTGGGAGGTCCAGGGGGGTTTGGGGGTCCTGGGGGTGGTTCCGGGGGGGTCCGGGGGGGCTCAGGGGGTCTCAGGGGGATTGGGGGGGTCCCAGTGCACCCCAGGGGGCTTGGGGGGTCCTGGGGGGGTTTGGGGTGTGCAGGGGGGTTAGGGGGATCTGAGGTGTCCGGTGGGGTGCGGGGGGGTTTGGGGGGGTCCCGGGGGGGTCCGGGGGAATTTGTAGGTGCCGGGGGGGTCCTGGGGGATCTGGGGGAGTCCAGGGGGGGTTGGGGCGGTCCCGTAGGGGGTGCGGAGGGGTTTGTGGGTGCTGGGGGGGGGGTTGGGGAGGTTTGGGAGTGCTGGGGGTTTGGAGGTGCCGGGGAGGTTTGGGGGGCCCGGGGGAATCTGGGGGGTCCGGGGGTTTTGGGGGGGCTTGAAGGGTGCGGAAGGGTTTTCGGGGGTCCGGGGGGTCCCGGGGGGTTCGAGGGGTGCGGGGGGGTCCGGGGGGACGCGGGGGTTTTGGGGGCATGCACGGGGCCGTAGGTCCAGCCCTGCTCGATGCGGGTGAGCGCCCACAGCCCTTGATGTTCTCCACCAGCTTCTCCCGCACCCTCTCAAGGTGGGGGGGCAGCACGATCTGGGGGGGGCACGCGGGTAGGGCTGGGGGCGGACCCCCAAACTCGACCCCCCAAATCCGGCCCGCGCACCCCCAGCCCTCTGCACCTCCCAGCGCACCGACCGCCCCCTCAAATCTCCATCCGACCGCCCCAGCACCCCCACACCCCCATTCGAGCCCCCCACAACACCCCCCCCAAGTCTCCCCAAATTCCCCCCCGGCACCCCGAGACCCCCCAAAGCCCCCCCAAACCCCCCAACCAACCCTAAGCCCCCCAAACAGCCCCAACCACCCCCCACACCCCGAACCGCCCCCAAAGCCCCCCCAAATCTCCCCAACCACCCCCAAACCGCTGGAAACGCCCCCAACTCCCCACAACTCCCCCCAAACACCCCCCAGCACCCCGACCCCTCCCCAAACCACCCCAACCACCCCCACACGCCCCCCAAACCACGCCAAACCCCCCTAGTCACCCCCCCACCTGGAGGGTGTCCACGGGGCAGGGGGTGAAGGCGGTGTGGGGCAGCCCCTGGGGGGGGCCCAGGAGGCTGCCGGGGCCGTGGGGGCCGTGGCCCCGGTGCGCTTTGATGGGCTCCGGCGCAGCCGCTCGCGGGGCAGCAGCGCCTCCGTGCGGGGGCAGTACCGGGGGGGGCAGGAACTGGAACTGCCCGTGCCGCCCCCCGGCAGGAACCGCAGTCGGGGGGGAAGGGGCGCCTCTGGGCACCACGGCAGCGCCCCGGACCCACAGCATCACACCTCCCCGCAGCATCCCCCCAAGACCCACGGCATCGCCCCCCAGACCCACAGCATCACCAACCCCCCCCCCCCGCATCCCCCCCCCGGACCCACAGCATTGCCCCTGACCCACGGCATCACCCCCCCCCCCCCCCCCCCCCCCCAGCATCTCCCCCGGACCCACGGCAGCGCCCCCGGACCACAGCATCCCCCCTTATCCACAGCATCACAGCCCCCCACAGCGTCCCACCCCCTGGACCCACGGCAGCGCCCCCGACCCACGGCATCACACCCCCCTAGAACAGCATCACACACACCCCCCCCCCCCCCCCCCCCCCCCCCCCCCCCCCCCCCACCCCCCCCCCCCCCACCCCCCCCCCCCCCCCCCCCCCCCCCCCCCGACACACAGCATCCCCCAGACCACGGCATCCCCCCCTGGACCCACAGCATCACACCCCCCTCACAGCATCCCCCCCTGGACCCACAGCATCACACCCCCCCCAGCAACCCCCCCCCGGACCCATGGCATCCCCCGGACCCACAGCATCACACCCCCCCACGGCACCCCCCCTCCCCCAGCCCCACAGCATGCCCACAGCCCCCCAGCCCCAACCAGCCCCCCAACATCCCCCAGCAAACCCCCCAGCCCCACAGCAAACCCTCCCCAGCTCCCCAACATCCCCCAGCAAGCGGGGAACCGCCTCCCCTGCAGCCCCCCCAACATCCTCCCCAGCTCCACAGCCACCCAGCATCCCCACAGTCCCCCCCGCCCCCAACATCCCCCCAGACTCCCCACAGCCCCCCAACATCCCCCCAGCAACCGCCCCAGCCCCACAGCATCCCCCAGCAAGCGGAGAACCGCCTCCCCCGCAGCCCCCCATCACCCCCCAGAGATGATGGGGGGGACACGCACCCCCCGGACTGCCCCCCCCCCTTTCCCCCCCATGGCCTCACCTGACGCCGGCAGCAAAGCTGATGACGGGGATGAAGAGGGTGTCGAGGTTGAAGCTCTCCAGGACCCCCTGGATGGGGCACCCGTTGAGGCGGAAGGAGGCACTGGGGACCCCCAGGTCCAGGCAGCAGCTGACCACGTCCCCGGGGGCCAGCGCTTGCCACTGGGAACAGGCCACAACCAACGACATGGCAAGGGACATGCTGAGAGCATGACAGGTGACAGGGGACATAGCAAGGGACACGCCAGGGGACTGCGACACACTGGGGGACACACTGGGTGACAGAGGACATGGCAAGGGACATGCTGGGGACACGCTGGAGACATGCTGGGGACACGCTGGACACATGCTGGGGACATGCTGGGGACAGGGAACACAGCAAGGGACATGCTGTGGCACCAAAACATGCTGGGGGACATGCCAGGGGCACACGGGGACATGTGGGGAACGGACAGGGGACAGGGGACATGCCACGACTGTGGGAGCAGTTGCTGGACGTGCGGTATTTGGGGGGTATGCCATTTGCACCATTGCGTTTGGCGTTTTTGGCCCCGGCCATTTTGAAAATAAGAAAAGGTGGTTTTGAGGCTGAAGTGGTCAGGAAAGCCCTGAGCCCCAAGGTTTGTGGTGCGATGAAAGCGCTGCCAGGGGACAGTGCGGACAAGGCACAGCTTTGCGTGCTGGCCCCTTTGGTGTGGGAGCAGTCACTGGACGTTCATTATTTTTGGCCCAGGCTATTGCGAAAATGAAAAAAAAGTGTTTTTGAGGCTGAAGTGGTCAGGAAAGCCCTGAGCCCCAAGGTTTGCGGTGCGATGAAAGCGCTGCCAGGGGACAGTGTGGACAAGGCACAGCTTTGCGTGCTGTCCACTTTGGTGTGGGAGCAGTCGCTGGACGTTTTGTATTTTTGGCCCCGGTCATTGTAGAAATGAAAAAAGGTTGTTTTGAGGCTGAAGTGGTCAGGAAAGCCCTGAGCCCCAAGGTTTGTGGTGCGATGAAAGCGCTGCCAGGGGACAGTGTGGACAAGGCACAGCTTTGAGTGCTGGCCCCTTTGGTGTGGGAGCAGTTGCTGGACGTTCATTACTACTATCCGCTGCTCCTGTTCCATGTGGGGGGCGATGAATGTGCAGAAAGGAGTGCAAGGGTGATTAAAAGGGATATCAGGGCCTTGGGACAGTCACTACAGGGATCTGGAGCACAGGTGATTTTCTCATCCCTACTCCCTGTTGCGTGCAATGACATTGAAAGGAACAGACGAGATCAATCTGTTAACACGTGGCTCCATGGATGGTGTCAAGGCCACAACTTTGGGTTTTTTAACAATGGAATGACCTATGCGGCATCAGGCCTGCTGGCATCAGATGGGGGCTGGCTCACTCAAAGAGGGAGAAGGGTTTTTGCCCCAAAATTGGCAGGGCTCGTTAACAGGGCTTTAAACTAAATTCAACGGGAGAAGGGGATATTATCAGGGTTGCCCATGAACAGCCAAGGGATCAAGGAAAGGGGAACAGGGCGCTGGTGAGGGCCTGCAGTCATTAGCTCCAAGATATGCCAGCTACGCTGCAGTATGCTCAAACCTTCACGTAGATGAGCTAGGAGCTCCTGGACCAACGGGAGTCAATTGGGAGGCACTGTTAGTACAGGACAAAGGAATGCCAACTGGAGAGCAGCACAAAGTAATTACAGCTGCTCCAACCAAATCGGCTGCAACGAAGACATGGCTGAAGTGCCTCTACACAAATGCGCGGAGCATGGGGAACAAGCAGGAGGAATTAGAGATGTGTACACGCCTCCAAGGCTACCATCTCATCGGCATCGTAGAAACTTGGTGGGACGACTCCTATGACCGGAGCGTCGGCATGAAAGGGTACAGGCTCTTCAGGAGAGACAGGCAAGGGAAACGAGGAGGCGGCGGTGTTGCCTTATATGTTGATGAGCAGCTGGAATGTATGGAGCTCAACCTGGGGGAGGATACAGAGCCAACTGAGAGCCTATGGGTCAAGATTACAGGGAAATCGGGAGCAGGGGACGTTACAGTGGGGGTATGCTACAGGCCACCCGACCAGGAAGACCAAGTGGATGAAGCCCTCTATAGACAGATAAGGGCGGCATCACGTTCACAGAGTTCTCATGGGTGACTTCAACCACCCTGACATCAGTTGGAAGGATAACACAGCCAGGCACAGACAATCCAGGAGGTTCCTGGATTGCATTGAGGACAACTTCCTTCTCCAAGTGGTTGAGGAGCTGACGAGGAGAGGAGCCACGCTGGACCTTGTTCTTACCAACAAGGAAGGGCTGGTTGACAGGGTCAAACTCAAGGGTAGCCTGGGCTGTAGTGACCATGAAATGGTCGAGTTTGAAATCCTCAAGGCAATGAAGAAGGTGTGCAGCAGGCTGATGACCCTGGACTTCAGGAGAGCCGACTTTGGCCTCTTGAAGAATCTGCTTGGTATGGTGCCGTGGGATGAAGCGCTGGAAGGAAGAGGGGTCCAAGAAAGTTGGTTAATATTCAAGGACCACCTCCTCCAAGCACAGCAGCAATGCATTCCTACAAAGAGGAAGGCAGGCAGAAAAGCCAGGAGGCCTGCGTGGATGAACAAGGAGCTCCTGGAAGTGACCAAAAGAAAAAAGGAGGCCTACAGGGAGTGGAGACAGGGCCGGGTAGCCTGGGAGGATTACAGAGGAATCGTTCGAGCAGCCAGAGAGCGGGTTAGACAAGCTAAAGCCAGCTAGAACTAAATCTGGCCAGGGACATTAAGACAAACAAAAAATCCTTCTATAGGTATGTCAGTGAGAAAAGAAAGACTAGGGAAAATGTAGGCCCTCTCCGGAAGGAAATGCAAGAACTGGTTACCCGGGACAGAGACAGAGCTGAGGTACTCAATGACTTTTTTGCCTCAGTCTTCACAGACAAGGACAGCAGCTGCACTGCCCAAGACGCAGATTGCAAAGGAGAGGATGGGGAAAGTTGAGCACCGCCCACTGTAGATGAAGATAAAGTGAGAGACCACCTGAGGAACCTGAAGGTGCACAAGTCCATGGGACCTGATGAGATACATCCGCGGATCCTGAGGGAACTGGCAGATCAAGTCGCGAAGCCACTAGCCATCATATTTGAGAAGTCGTGGCAGTCTGGCGAGGTTCCTGCCGACTGGAAAAGGGGAAACATAACCCCTATTTTCAAAAAGGGAAACAAGGAAGACCCGGGGAACTACAGGCCAGTCAGTCTCACCTCTGTGCCTGGCAAGATCATGGAGCAGATCCTCCTGGAAACTCTGCTGAGGCACACAGAAGACAAGGAGGTGATTGGCGAGAGCCAACATGGCTTCACCAAGGGCAAGTCATGCCTGACAAATTTGGTGGCCTTCTACGAAGGGGTTACAGCGGCAGTGGACAAGGGAAGATCTGCTGATGTCATCTAGCTGGACTTGTGCAAAGCCTTTGACACTGTCCCACACGATATCCTGGTCTCTAAATTGAAGAGACATGGATTTGATAAATGGACCACTCGGTGGATAAAGAACTGGCTGGATGGTCGCACTCAAAGGGTTGCGGTCAATGGCTCGGTGTCCAAGTGGAGAGCAGTGACGAGTGGCGTTCCTCAGGGGTCGGTACTGGGACCTGTACTACTCAACATCTTTGTTAGCGACATGGAAAGTGGGGTAGAGTGCACCCTCAGCAAGTTTGCTGATGATACCAAGCTGTTTGGCAAAGCAGACACACTAGAGGGGAGGGATGCCATCCAGAGGGACCTGGACAGGCTGGAGAGGTGGGCCCAAGCCAACCTCATGCAGTTCAACAAGGCCAAGTGCAAGGTCCTACATCTGGGTCGGGGCAATCCCAAGCACAAATACAGGCTCGGCGGAGAATGGCTGGAGAGCAGCCCTGTGGAGAAGGACCTGGGGGTGATGATTGATGAGAAGCTCGACATGAGCAAGCAATGTGCGATCGCAGCACAGAAGGCCAACCGTATCCTGGGCTGCATCAAAAGAAGTGTGGCCAGCAGGTCAAGGGAGGTGATTCTGCCCCTCTACTCCGCTCTCGTGAGACCCCACCTGGAGTACTGCATCCAGCTGTGGAGTCCCCAACATAAGAAGGACATGGACCTGCTGGAGCGCGTCCAGAGGAGAGCCACGAGGATGATCAGAGGGCTGGAGCACCTCTCCTATGAGGAGAGGCTGAGAGAGTTGGGGCTGTTCAGCCTGGAGAAGAGAAGGCTCCGGGGAGATCTTATTGCAGCCTTCCAGTACCTAAAGGGGGCCTACAGGAGAGCTGGGGAAGGACTTTTTACTAGGGCATGTAGTGATAGGACGAGGGGGAACGGCTTTAAGCTGGAAGAGGGCAGGTTTAGATTAAACATTAGGAAGAAGTTTTTCACTTTAAGGGTGGTGAGGCACTGGAACAGGTTGCCCAGAGAGGTTGTTGAAGCCCCGTCCCTGGAGGTGTTCAAAGCCAGGCTGGATGTGGCCTTGGACAACCTGGTCTAGTGAGAGGTGTCCCTGCCTGTGGCAGGGGGGTTGGAACTCGATGATCTTCAAGGTCCCTTCCAACCT